>BDUI01016322.1:26091-37472 GCA_002335545.1 Apodemus speciosus
TCTCCTCCCCAGGAGAGTTTTGAAATAGCTTTGTTTATTCTAGCCCATTCAGGTGAGCTCTGCATGTACTGATCATCTAGCTTACTTGGCTAATCTTTAAGCTAGTATTTTTCCTTCTAAAAGCAGGCTAGAAATGGCTGAAAGGAGGGAGTTTTGAGATCTACATGAGAATGCCTCCTGGCAGCTTTTTATACATGTCAGAGCAGAGTGTCTTCATTGTCAACTTGACCAAATCTAGAATCACCTAGGACAGTGGTTTTCAGCCTTCTTCATGCTGTGGTGACSCCCACCCATACAGTTATTTTTGCTGTTACTTCATAACTGTAACTGTAATTTTGCTACTGTTATGAACTGTAATGTAAATATCTGTGCTTTCSAACTGTCCTAGGTAATCCCTGGGAAAATGTCGGTCGATGCCCTCAAAGGGACCCACAAGTTGAAAACCACTGACCTAGGAGATTGTTGATAGCTGTGTACTGGTCCAGCCAGTACGAAGTCCAACAGTCCTTTGAGGGAGTGAGGATGACACTCACCAGAGATGAATATATAAATATAAAGCAGAATAAACTAAACCAGACATAGAGAATACTTATTGAATGCATGGTATTGTGGGAAAGTTTATGAGGGAGAGTAAAGTCTTATATCTTCAATAAAACATAAAGAATCCCTCATATCCCTCTCCCAGAGTGTAGACAGCCGTATTGGGGTGCTATGCCACCTGGCACGACTTGACATTGACCAAGGTGRAGCTCCTCTCCCAGCCTTCGAGCAGGGATTTTTGTGCTAGCCATAATCCCCTCCACCTAGGGTGGAGTGCTCAGACCAAGGTGAAGCCCATTGTTCTTCAAGGACCTGCAGTTTCCGGAGAAACCCTAGCCACCTGTGGASGAACCAGTTCTGAGGAGAAGCTTCCAGCCTTTGGAGGAAGGGTCTTTCCCACCTATATATATTTGGAGACCTCCATTAAACTTTTGAATCTTGACCAGGAAATCTTGTCTTAANAAGCCCATTGTTCTTCAAGGACCTGCAGTTTCCGGAGAAACCCTAGCCACCTGTGGASGAACCAGTTCTGAGGAGAAGCTTCCAGCCTTTGGAGGAAGGGTCTTTCCCACCTATATATATTTGGAGACCTCCATTAAACTTTTGAATCTTGACCAGGAAATCTTGTCTTAAYTCCATGTTTCTCTCGCCACCCTGATCCCATCCCCAGCTTTCCTTCCAGGTGACCAGGTAAACTGTTCAAGCAGGGCCAGAACCAGACTGTTAGGGGGCATGGGAAGAGTGAGAAAGGGGACCAAGAGAGGACAAAAGAAGGGGAGAGTAAAGATGCTGAGAGTTGGGAGGCCAGCATGGGTTTTGATATGCTAATAGGCACCACACTTAGCCATTGGTCCCAGCAAGAACTCTTTCTGGGTGAGAACCGGGAGGCAGGAACTGATGCAGAGGCCTTGGTGATGCACACTGGCTTACACCTTCTGGCTTGCTCAGCCTGCTTTCTTATAGAACCCAGGCCAACCCACCTGCAATGGGCTGGGGCCTTCCCTCATCAGCCACTAATTAAGAAAATGTCCTCCAGAATTACATACGGCCTGATCTTGTAGAAACATTTTCTCAACTGAGGTTCCCTCCTCTCAGATGAGTCTCCTTGCGTGAAGATGACATAAAAACTAGCAAGCATGGTAGTAGAAACTAAAAGTGGGAATTTACCTCACCTCTTCACGGCTAGTCAAAGTTGACTGGAAAAGGTAGAGGAAACTTTCTCTTGAGATAGCATTATCTCAAGAGATAATCTTGATAGATGTTTGGGTTATATAAATGCATACATTTCTCAAACAGCTTATGAAAGGATGAGAACTACAGGCTAAAAATCCCCAATGCCTAACTCTTAAATGACCCTGGCCCTGTAACAGGAAATGCGTACATGACCCTGTACATGACCCCATAAGCGGAAATGAGCTAACTAGTTGCTATCTGGCTTCTGGTTCTCGGAGTGCGGGCTTGGATAACTTAAACTGATTGGCTTAGAAGCTACGGCGTGGTACAAATCAATTGGCTTGCACTACGCGGGCTCTCGATGCTAAAGAATGATTGGCTGTGATGCGAGGGTTTTGTTGTAGACCTATAAAAGCTGTTCCAATTCTGTACTCGGAACTCACAGTCCCCTACCCCTGCGTGGTGTATTGCTGTGAGCYCCAGAGCCTCTGGAATAAAAATCCTCTTGCGATTGCATCAAGACCGTTTCTTGCGAGTGATTTGGGGTGTCGCYCTCCARTGCATGGGGTGGAGGGYGCCCCTGTGTTTTTTCGGATCTTACACTTATTTKTATATTTTATCATGAAATTGTGGATATACTTTTTTTTTCTGAAAACACTGGGCCTTATTGATTAATGTTGRTTGTAGGTACCATAGTAGAGAACGGAGCTGAGATATTAAGCCTTCCTTTTCCTAAGGAGCAGAGGATCTCAGCCTTCTTGGAAAAGACTGACCCTGGTTAGCTCACTCCAGTTACTTTTATTCAATCATTTCACAAAATTAACTGGGGCTGGGAAAGGCTCCACCTACCAATGTTATCTTGCTTTCGCTGCCTGGAGAGCAGACAACCCTCACAAATCTCAGTCCCTTCTGGCCACGGCTAGCCAGAATCAAAAGTAAGAACTCCATGTTTGCCAGGAGGACCAAGGTTGGTGCAACTGCGAGCTCTYACATAGCACCAAGTGCATATTTTCCAGGGAAACAACATTTCTTTAAGGTTCAAACAGTCTCAAAACAATTTCTCAGCCTCTACTGATTAACCCAATATAGCGAAGGCTTTATTTAATCTCTGAGACATTTCACTTAAAGCCAGACACAAAAGATTTATTATCTACATCACTACAGAGCCCTGTAATACTACAGAGCCTTGCAGCCAAGTTAATAATATGCCTCAAGATCATTTAAGACTATGTATATATTTCACCTGAGGTTGTACGGTATGTGTGACCTGTTTAAGTTTTACTTGCTTTAAGTTACGCCAGTAAAGAGCTTCTTCCCTAGTAAAACTCTGGTAAAGCTATCTATAAGGAATCCCTTGCTCCTTTCCCATAACATGCTTTCTGTGCTGTTCAAGAAATGGAGGGGAAGGCCCTTTGTTAGAGTCAAGTAGGGTTATAGGATGGAACGCAAAGGCAATAGGAACAGATCAGGCAYAGACAACTGACAACAGATAGGACAGAAACAAACTACAGACAGACAGAAGACACTGGGAGAAAAATGGAGAATTTTGAGCTGGCTCTTGACCGAGTATTCCAGGAGGAAGTTTGTCTTCATTCCTTAATCAGATATTAACACATTTCGGCACCCACTGTAAGATTTCTTTAATACATTAATGCAGCACAACCRGTAAGTCTTAATTCAAAAGATAAAAGCATGAACAAGTTTTGAATTTTAGTTGAGGATTATGTGGAGGTGACCAAGCCTCTGCTGGGAACAGTGGATGAGTCTAATGCAGACTGCTCTCGGTATGGCAAGGTCTGAGGAGTTAGGACCCAAAGTGACAAGGACSGATGAGAATATTTGTRCAGAATCCCCTGGCCTTTCCCAAATGAATGCTTGGTTCACTTTTGCCTTGGGTTTACATTTTTGACTTTGCTATTGGAAGTCTTTACTTTCATTTTGTCTCTTATAGATGATTCCCAGAAACAGAAAAAGAAAGCTTGGACTATGATTTATTCTTGATTTTCTCTGAAGGCTCTGGGAGTGGAACAGATCACGACTCCTCTGTTTGTTAATGAAGGTGATGTGGTTGAGTCAAGGCAAGGTCCTGGGCTGGGAACATCAGCTAACATCTGGATGTTCTCTTCTGATGGGAACTTAGTTCTGACAACAACTTGCCCACCAATGTATTCCAAACAACAGTTAGTTGATTATCAAAAAGTTAGGGTGGTCTTGCTGGATCATTGGTTCCAAGACTTAAYGGGAGCATTCAGAGGTAAGCCAAGCAAGAATGAGGAACTGACTCAAGTGACTAATTTGCTGAGAGCCTTGGCCATTAGAGGAATTAGATCTCCTGATTAGGATATGGGGAGATGCTAGGTACCAATAATTAAATTAAAATTTCCTGGCTATGTCRTCTATCACCTCTCTAGATTGTAATCACAATCACTACCAACCATGGTCCCTTGGTTATGTACCTATGTACTGGGTTAGATATTATTAGCTGCTTGCTGRAGCTGTTTCCTCTTTCTTGATACAGTTCATGGTTAGCAGGAAACCACAGAGATTGAAGAGGAGAAGGAAGGGGAAAAGTGCAGYGTGCATGTGATTGTTACACATAGGGAGTTCTTAAAAGACACTGTTCATAAGAAAACAGGAAAAAGAATGGAAAATGTTTTCAGATATGAAGAAACAGGTCTATAAATAAAGTTGGCCTGAGCTCTCTCAGTGCCAGGGTGTGTGAGCTGCACTTCTTGGTCCAAGTCTTCTTTGGCGTATTCTGCACCTCCTCCTTTGGGTTTTGAACCCTGCTGGGGCCGGACTCTGGCAGATATGCCTATTGACATTGAGGGAGAAGTGAACTGACACCTTTATCTAGACTAATTGATAAAGTGAACTGATACCTTTATCTAGACTAATTGATAAAGAGAAACATAAGTGATTGATCTGTGGAAAGCAGGTAGAATAAAATAATGGTAGAGACTCTATATGGCTTTCAGTATAAAACTTTGATAAGCTATCTCATAACGAAATGGAAGGAGGAAAAGTTTGTACAGAAAAGTTCCTCATTTTTGTCTATGAGAAGTAATGAACTTGCTAGGGGCAGGGCCAATCGACCATTTCTTCTGGTTTTCAGTAGTGACTCAGCACTGAACGACTTACATTTTGGCGATAGTTTTGCTGTCCCAGACTTATGGCAAGCTCAATTTTCTATTCTTGTCATGTGTGAAAATGATATTCCAGAAACCTCCTTGTCTCCTTTTCACCTTTGTTTGGATTCGGGCTTGGGCGAGYGTTCRCAGCGTGTGGGGACCGTGTGTGCGGAACACACCAACATTTTCTCTTCGGGAGAAAGAATGCTTTCTTCCCTTCTACCATGTCTCCATCACTTCTGCTGTGGCTGGGCACAATGTCTTGTAGGACAAGGCTTTCTGGATGTATTCCTCCCTCGAATTCCTCCTCTTCTTCCTCCTCCTCCTCCTCTCCTTCTCCTCCTTCTCTCCTCCCACAGTTGCATCCCTCTGTTCTCAAGAGCCCAGGGGCCTCAGAGGAAACTCTGACATCCACTTGCCTGGAGGATTGAGAACTGCTGCTTTTAAGTGGCACTAGGGAAGATCTCAGTTTGTTAGCACAGGGAAGTGCTTGAGGTTCCCATGTCAGTGTCACTTCCAAAGGACCCGCAGCAGCAGCCCTAGTGGGGAAGACTCCCTTTTAAGGCATTCGTAGTACTTGCTCATCCACAAAACCTGTGGATCCAGAGGGTTAGCAAATGCCTGTAAATCCAGCTGATGTGGAATCCAGGAGGCTCGTGGAACTGGTTACAGTGTTGTCTGCTAATCTACCTGTTATGAATAGAAAGTATATGCTGGGACATACCTTATCCCAACTCTGCCCCTTCTAAGTTCTCTCTTGCAGCTGATCACCAGCCAGAAGTCAAAAGGCTTCCTTGGACAGATCAATAAGCATAGCTCCCACAGACCTGGCAATGATGTGGCTATGGTCTCCTGCAACTCAAAGTCAATGGTAAAACAAGCATCTTAGTAGCTAGATCATGTTTCATCCAAATGATCTATTGTTGTTGTTGTTGTTGTAATTAAATATTCTGATGCAGTTTGTTTCTTAAATGTAATTAGGCCATGCACAATGTAACAGAGTTATGTTTAGTTATTCTAACATGGGCAAAGAGTACCCAGATATCTAGGTACTTACAGAACTAATAAATATGAACCTCTCTGTACAGGAGGCTCCTTTAGAAGACCAACTCTCCTTTGGCTGACATATGTAAATGCACTGCACCATAATTATGCCTCCATGAACTTGTAAAAATGGGGGGGGGCACTCCAATTTTCATTGCATCTTTTGAGAGATAGCTTTTTCCTTGACTATTTCAAGAACATATTGTTGACTTTTTTTTAGATTATTTTAAAAAGTAAATTATCAAATCTATCCCACCTGACTTAGTTAAGATTACTGTTGCTGTGATGAAACACCATGACCAAAAGCAACTTGGGAAGGGAAGGGATTACTTGGCTTAGGGTTCCAAGTTACTGTTTATCATCAAAGGCAGTCGGAACAGGAACTCAAGCTGGGCGGGAATCTGCGGGGCAGCAGCTGAAATGGAGACCTTGGAGGAACACCAGTTGCTGGCTCCTTTGTTATGGCCTGCTCAGCCTGCTTTCTTAAATAGCCCAGGATCACCAGGCCAGGAGTGGCACCACCCACAATAGCCTGAGCCTTTCCTCATTCAATGTTAATTAAGAAAATGCCCTACAAGCTTGCCTACAGCCGGATCTTAGGTGTTTTCTCAGTTGACATTCCCTCTTTCAGAGGAGTTAGCTCCTGTCAGGTTGACATAAAACTAGCCACCATACCCTCCCATTCCCTCTCTTCTAATTCCTCCCCTATCTTCCACCATTGCTTTTCCATTGCAACTTCCACAGCCATTAATCCTCAATAGACTCTCAGCTAGGGATGGGACTTCAGGATTCTTTTGTCCATTCTTCATAGGACTTTACCTGGCTTGATCTGGACCAGGTCTCATCTATGCATCACAGCTGTGTGGGTTTCTGTGTACAGAAAACACTATTTCACTACAGTCATTCACTACTTCCCGCTCTTACAATATTTGCACCCTCTCTCTCTTTCACTATGATCCTTGAGCGTTGAAAATGGGTGTGATACAGATGTCCTTTTTAGGGCTGAGCACACTTCACTCTTTTGTTTTCTGAATGTACTGGTTGTGGGTCTCTGTATTGCAAAAAAGGAGCCTTTCTAATGACAGCCGATAGATACACTAATCTATGGTTATATAGATAATTACTTAAGGGCATTTTACTAATATCTTCATGTAGCAAGTAATAGTTCTCCTCCAGACTCCATGCTTTCCTTAGCCACAGATTCTCAGCTTCGCGGTATCAGGCATGAGTTTCATCTTGTGACATGGGCCTCAAAACCAATCAGAAAATGATCATTTACATTCATGCCACTGTTGCTCTGGTGGGCATATTTTACTAGGCCAGTCATTGCTGAAGCTTTCAGGGTTCACAGCTGGATAAGAGTGTTGATTGATCTTCTCCTCTGAGAACATACATAGCTCCTTCTGGATCTATAAAAGCTAGCCAGCAGGGATGAAATGTCCATGTCAGAACTAGTTTTATTGATCCCTTTTCTGTGACACAAGAATGTGGTATCTTCAGGAACAAAGTATGAATGGCCCATGAAGTTCTGGAGGGTAACCAAGGACAGTGGTAATGACCTGTGATGTTTGGGGGGCAGGGGTGTATAGAATCCCACTGCCCAGCAAATTGCAAGAGGCACCTCTTCATACTTGGCACTGAAGTTCTTGCTGACCTATGGTGTCTAGTAGTAGGGTTACTGCTATCAGTTATAGGATAACTCTATTTCAACTCTTTTTAAAATATATGTACACTTAAAGAAGTTTCTACTTTGAGTTTTCCTATGGCTTTTTCATATATCTTTAGCTTTATCTCTGTTCACACTTCCTCTACTGTAGTAGTTATGTCTAGTTCTTCCTTCCAGCCCCATGCTCCCAGAAATAAGACTCAGACTCAAATATATTCATAAATACCTTGGCCATAGAGCTATGCTTTTCTCTTATTAGATCATAATTTAAAACCCACATGTATTTTGATCCACATTCTGCTGATAACTTGCGCTCAGGAACCATGTGTCTGTCTTGTCACATCTTCCAGGGCTACATTCCTGCACCTGGCTCTATCCCAGAATTCTTTTTGCTTCCTGGATGGCCCACCTTCTACTCTACCCTTTCCTATAGGCCATAGGTTTTTAATTGACAGGTGATGCGTTCATACAATGCATAAGATAGTCTTTCTATACTCTACCCTGCCCTCCCATTATCTCCTAGTTCCCCGCCCTGCTATTCTGCTTTCCTCCTTCTAACCACCTATGCTCAATTCCCCATCCTTTGCCATCCATCCCTATAGTTGCTCAGTATGTTCCYGACTTCTCCTGATACTCCAATTTAAGCATATTCATTCAAAGCTAGAATCCACATGCAAGGGAGATTATGAAGTTTCTTTCTGGGTTAGGTTTACCACACTTACAAAGATTATTTCCAGCTCCATYCATTTGCCTGAAACTTCCCTTATTTCACTCTTTACAGCTGAATAATGTTCCAGTGTGTATATGTCTCGCATTTCCATGGGCCATCCATCTTTTGATGGACATCTAAGATGTTTCCATTTCCTGGCTCTTGTCAATAGAGCAGCAAGGAACATGATGAGCATGTATCTATGCAGTAAGATATAAAGTCCTTTGGTCCTTATGCTCGGGAGTGGTCTAGCTGGGYCATACATCTATTTCCAGTTTCTATAGGAGCTTCCATGCTGATTTCCATATTTCTACAGCAGTTTGCATTCCCACCGACAGTGRATAAGTGTTCTCCTTCCCCACATCCATGCCTGCATGTTGTCATTTATTTACTTATTTCTGACCTCAGACATTCTGACTAGGGTATGATGAAATCTCAAACTAATTTTAATTTGCATTCTCCTGAAGGTTATGGATGTTGAATACTACAAAAACCCCAAAACCAAAAAAAATCAACAAAAAACCCCAACCAACTCAGATATGTGTGTGTGTGTGTGTGTGTGTCTGATTTGAGAATTCTGTTTAGTTCCATGCCTCAGTTTTTAATTGGATAGTTTACTTGGTGTTTAGGGTTTTTTTATTTTAAATAATTTTACTTTAGTGTGTTTGGGTGTTTTGCCTGCATGCATGCTTGCATACATGCAGTGGTCACAGAGGCTAAAATAGGATGTCCTTGGGACTAGAGTTACAGACAGTTGTGTCTCCCCATGTGTGTGTTGGGAATTGAATCTGGGTTTTCTGACAGGGCAACCAGTGCTCTTAACTGCCGAGCCCTCTCTCTCTCTCTCTCTCTCTCTCTCTCTCTCAACACGTATGTTTAGTTTACTTGAGGGTTTTTTTTTAAAGACATTAATCCTCTGCCAGATATAAATGACATTTTCCCATTCTGTAGTCTGACTCTTTATTCAAGCGATGGTGTCCTTGGCTTTATTAAAGCTTTGTTTCATGAGGTCCCAACACGATATCTGGGCTTGTATATAGCTGCACTCTAGGTCCTATATGGGCATCACCAGGCACACCAGCACATCAAAGGTTCTGAAGACCCATTGCCCAGAAGCCTAGAGAATGGGCCTTGGTAATCTAAATGAATGTTAATTACAAGGTCCTAGAGCAGTGTTTCTTAATCTGTGAGTCACAACCTATTTGGACATTGAGTGACCCTTTCACAGGGGTCGCCTAAAACCATCTGCATATCAGATACTACAGTATGTTTCATAGCAGTAGTGAAAAAGTTATAAAGTAGCAATAAAAATAATTTTATGGTTGTGGGTTCACCACAATGTGATGAACTGCATTAAGAGGTCACAGCACTAGGATGAGGGAAAACTACTGTCCTAGACTATGACCCTTCTATTTTTCACACCAGTGTCATTTTCTACCCCCCAATCTTCTGGACATCTGAGTTGACAGTTGGAACACAAAGTAGACTCTAATAGTCGCTTATAGTTCAACTGTTGTTTAGCAGACAAGTTTGTGGGCTCAGTCATTAACAATACTTTATAGATAATCACTTATTGTCTACAAAAGGAATCGCCAATGTCTCTTTTCTACAGTGTAAAAGTATGGGAGACATCATTCCCATTTTTATAGAAGGAAAATGTTGGACCAAATAGAAAACAACTTTTCTTGGATATACCACAAAACAGAAATCACAGGGCCACCACACCACGATATGTGTAAGTTCATCTAGAATAATGACAAAGTTCTGCCTTCATGATGCAGAAGCCAGGAGCCATGGCAACCCTGTTGAATTGCTGGAGGTGGAACAGAAGCCAGGGTCAGAATAAGAAACGCTTGGGGCCCATCATCCTATGCCAGTTACTTCTAGCCTTCCCATCTGACTTAAGGAGAAAAAACACTCAACGAGTGTCAAGTGGTAGATTGGAGGGTTTAACATTTACTTGTGACGTTCAAGCTTGGGAACACAGCCCACACCCATTATGAGACTATGAGAAAGCCCAGTCAAGATTGACATCTAAAATAGTAGCATATGAAAGAACTATGGGGCCTCTGGCATCTATCATTGCAAGCCTTAATTACAATACTGACAAATATATTAAAACTGATTTCCTATTTTCCAACCTAATATGTCTATCAGAAAAAAAATTACAAAGTTTGCTAAAAGGCATGGATCAAGACCAAGAATAAGATTCAAGGGCTGGAGAGATGTTCTGTAATTAAGAGTACTTGTTGATCTTATAGAGGTCCTGGGTTCAGTTCCTGGCACTTACATGTTGGTTAACAACCATCCACAACTCTGGCTACAGGGAAGAAGGATCTGATTCCCTCTTCTGACTCATGTGGTGCACATACATACATTCAAGTAACGTACATACATACATTCACATACATAAAAGAATATTTTAAAAAAAAGAATGAGGTTCAAGAAACACACACACACACAGAGGAATACACACAGGAATATCTAGAGAACTTTAAGTGTATGGAGGATACAATTGGACAAAGTCGGGAAAGGAAGAGAGGGACCCTGTAAGCAGATCGATGGGACACTTAAGGGGTCACAGGAAATGCTAGAAATCGAGTCTGTGATGGGACATTCTTAATGGGAGCTGAAGACTAAGTAAGCTTTATATTTATGTGAAATACAAAAGGAGAAAAAAAAAAGAACATTTTAAAACCTTGTGGCAACTCTAGAAGGCTCAACATATCACCTAGGCACATCCTATTCAAACTGCAGACAGCACAGACAATTCTAAAAGAAGCCAGTGGAAAGACTCAACTATCTATAGAGAAACACGGATTAGATGACAGCAGACCTCTTTTGAGAAGCCATGTAAACAAAATGTGGGTTATAAAACATCTACACCATGCAACTTAGGATTCCATATCAGCAAGGTATCCTTTGAAGGTAAAGGGGAAACAAACATATTCCGAGCCCAAACTAAAGGCGTTCACCACCAGCTAACCTGATCTGCGAGTTGTGAAACTAGAACTCACAAAGTAGTCAGGCAGAGTGGCACACACCTTTAATCCTGGCACTCAGAAGGCAGAGGTAGGTGGATCTCTGAGTTCAAAGTCAGCCTGGTCTCCAGTTCCAG
>BDUI01016324.1:17422-30982 GCA_002335545.1 Apodemus speciosus
AGTTTGATGATTTTTACTGTCTTTGTTAGGTACAAGCAAGAGAGTGATTTAGAATCTAACTGTAGAAACTGGAGATGAGCCCCAAATCTCACTTAGTTCTGTTGGGGTGGGGGCAGTTTCTGCAGACAAGACGTTCCCTTCCCAGAAACAGTGATAAAGCACCAATTAGTGACTGCTGCAATGGAGTGGGAGTGTTTAACCTTTTGGGTGTGCCAACAATGTGCTCCTTAATTTGAAAATAGGGTACACAGCGTTTGCAAGAGGAGAGCAGCAGTGGTTCATTGCTCAACTTGACGTGCCTCCTTTTCTGCAGACTCGAGGGAAGGGATCCTCTCTGCTCCATTTGTTCTGCCTTTTGCCTAAATTCTCAGAGAAAGCAGCAGATGCTCTAATTAAGGGTACCAGACACTGAAAATACCTGGCATCCAGGGAGAACATGCTGACAGGTCCTCTTGAGAAGCCAGCCTTCCTTTGGAGCACCTTGGAGCACCTTGTGTGTATCACTAGCAGCAAGCCTTATTATCCCCTTTTTTGCAAATGGTAGAAGAGTGCAGCAAGGAGATACAAAAGGCTCACTTGAGGCTGCAGAGAAGCCAAATGCATTGCTCAAAATAGCAATGGAGAGCTCTGGGAAGCTTAGACAGCTCGAAAGGGCCCTTTAATCTCCCGACCCTTCTGTGTCGTTTTAGACACTTCTTTACCTCATGAAAGGGCTGCCAACTCTTCCTCCAGGATGTCATAAAAAGGTGACATTTAGAGAAGGAAACTGAAATTCTAATTGACTTCTACTAAAGCAGAAAAATAAGTGCCCTGTATTTCTTCTCTTGGCCAGATGTTTGTAATTTTTCTCGTGGGRATTCTACCCTGAGGGGAGCTGAAGAGTCAAAACAGAATAGGCCACTGGAGTTGGTCTGTTTATACATTCAAGATTTGATTATTCTCAATATTTTTACTTAATGATGGGAGCCATGGACAGTCCATCCAAGAAGACACACAGAGGAAAGGGGGTTCTATCTCACGTCCTGGACCTTGGGAGAGAAGAGCCCGAGTGTCTTGCAATGAAAAATAAGGRGCTTGAGATGAACACTCCATTTCCAGGTCTGGTTATAAAGGTACCTGTGATTACTTATGTACATTTTTGTTATTTGCTTTGGATAATATAACTTTGCCACAGATGGTGRAGTGGTTTTGAGATGCACTTATGCAGAATGTTTTGTATTCCTTTGCAATCAGCATCAGAAGAAGAGCACGACCCGGGGTGCCTGCTGATCTGAGGAAGAAGAGAGACACATGAAGCCTGGACCACAGAGCAACTGAGCCCAAGCACTTGGGATGGTCCCCAGTCACTCTGTACAAGCATATGCAGGTCAACATGGTTCAGTATTGTGGGYGACTGGGTTTTGTCATGGTTTGCTATGCAGCATACCATGTTACAGCTGACCGATGCAGAGCCATTAGAGGAAGAGATGGTGGAAAATTCCTAATGGACTGTGGCCAATGCTTGCAAAAATGTTATCAGCTTAAGGTAATGACACGGAATTTAGCAAGTGTAAGAACTCAACAAAGTGTTTGTATTTGATGTATTTCAATAGAGTGATCATATCTAATGTTCAGAATATCTGGCCTTCTCATTGATATCTTCCTCTTAGGTGACAAGTGCCTTTATATCCTTTCTGTAGCCCTTTCTAACAAAAGTCTTACCCTTTATTGCCCTGTCAGGATTTGGCATTTATCTAAGATTTAATTCTAGGCAGAACTATAAATCTATCAAGATTCTACGATGAATATTTTGATGCACTTTTTTTGTACATTTCTACCTATGTACCCCTGCAACTCATTTTAATTCTAAAATTTATAGTTATTATTGTTGTGCATGTATGACATGTATGTAGACATGTGACACGACTCACGTGTAATAGGATGGAGAAAACTCCTGTAAAGTTGGCTCTCCTTTTCTACCCTCCTTTGGGTTCTTGTTCTACTTATGTAGTAAGTGCCTTTACCTATGGAAACTTCCTACTGGRTCCTCCCTCCATTTTATTTTATTTTAATTTTTTTATGTAGTTAAAAATAAGTTGCAGGTGCCAGTGCACATCACTAACAAATGAGCATACTCATTGCTCCCCAGAGTTATCTCAGACACTTCCCGGTCTATTTTACCCCTCTGCCTGAAGGCACACACTCTTCTCTCTTTTCAGAGTTTGTTAGTTTGGCCTGTTTTAGAACTTCATCTAAGAGAACTATGAGCTGTGTGACCCCCTGTGACCAGCTTCTTCCTCCTCGGTTAAACACTTCTGTTTTGTTCATGAATAGAGCATCTTTGTCAGGGGCTACACATTGAATTTTCCCACGGAAACTGAACACGGTGATGTAAAAGACCTGAGGAGTATTCTGATGAGCCCTGGGTCATTACCTGTCCTCTCTTCCTACCCAGGGCCACTATGGAGACAAAGACTGGATATTTCAARCTACTTAGGGAGAGATTTACAATGACAAACAATTAACACTGTCTGCTTGAAACTCTCTCATGTTGGCCTCATTCTCGAATGGATAATTGAGACAAGATCTTTGAAGACCGCTCTTAACCTTAAAACTTGGGGCTTCCATGATGTGTACCCAACTACACTAATCAACTTTAAATTGCACACTTGAACCAAATGGCCCCCAAAGCAGGGAATTCTCTTTCTTCTTTTATGCTGTTGCTTTTCCAGCCCTGTCTCTCCATTTTAGGGTTAACAAATCTTCTAAAACTGCAGAGGGGATTTATTGATATCTGTCTCTTGGGCACAGGGCTTTTGACTTAGTGACTTCAGGAAGATAGAAGGCCTGACCAAGCTCTTAGGATTAATTGAACTGTCCCCTGGGGAGGTTGCCTGCAGTATGTACCTCAGGGGCCCCACCACAGTGTGAGCAAACTGAGTTAGTAGTAGCAGTTAAGAGAACTTAGCGGGTTCTCTTCCTCACTCTCCTCTGGTGGGCGATCAGCATGTAGGGTGGGGCAAGAAATGAAGTATAAATGAARTGTGACAGATTTCAGACAGGCCAAGTTCCAGGCTAAGTTTGTTTAACTGGTTTAGTTCTTAGACTCAACTTGAGGTTTTAAAATTAGCCCAACTGTAAAAATAAAAGCCACTCTCTAGATGCCGCAGTCTTCATTTCCCAGAATCCTTCTGTCTGGGGACCTCCAGTGTCATTGGAGACCAGGTGACTTGTTTTAAGGGGCACAGAGCTGTTTTGTGTCTATGTTTAAAGGTCAGGACAAAGGCCAGACCCCATGACCATTAACAGAGCTGCCAGTCTGCTTGGTCATCTTGTGGGATGGAGATTTTCTTTCAATTGTCCTATCTATTGATTCCTGTCTGCAGATCCTGCATGGCTGCCTGCCTACACCAGCTACATAACTGGGCCTCCGCCTTCAACTTCCTGTAGTTCTGGGCTAGGCGGCCTTCCCTGCCAACCTGAGCCCAGCACATAGACATGGTGCTGGCTTTAGGGCGTCTCATCTTCCAGGTCTTGAAGTGGGGTGGAGCTTTAAGTAGAGCGCTTATCTAAGCAGCCCTGGTCAAGGTGTGGTCCTGACCATCACTGTTCTGTCAGGTTGACTGACAAGTGGAAAATCTCTCTGGGGGAGAAAGTTTCCTTTCTGGCTGAGCCAGCCTTCAGGCTTTCTCTTCTCCCCCAAATAAGATTCCTGGAGAGCATAACCCCAATTTCTCAGTTCCATTGTTTCAATAATATAAGAGCGGATGTGAAGGACACGTGTCTCCTTAGAACAGTCGTTCTCAACCTTCCTAATGCTGGGACCCTTTACTACAGTTCCTCAGAATGTGATGACCTCCAATTATAAGATTATCTTGTTTGCTCCTTCATAACTGTAATTTTGCTACTGTTGGGAATCATAGTGTAAATATATGATATACATGGTATCTGATATATCACTCCCAAAGGGGCCGTGACTCACAGGTTGAGAACCACCTTAGAGTATCTTCCTTCCTTAGAGTATTTTCATCCCTGCCAGGCATTTGTGGAAGCAGCTGCCTACAAACTCTCACTCATCCCGTCTTCTCTCTGCTATTCCAGTTTTGTTGCCAAGGTTCACATTTGCTGGAGTGTACTCAGGGCTTTCGGGATAGCGGGCAGTCCCACTTCTAAGGCAACTCTCAGTGAACACAACACCATGGGAGGACAAAAGTCACTCGGCCCAGTCATGCCTATCCCTTTAGTTATTAGGAAATTACCATATGTGTACATGAGCTCCAGAGGAGACCAGGAAAACCACCAAGCAGACCACAGCCCAACTGCTGTCTTATTCACCTGAGATAATAAATGTGTATTGTTTTGAGTCTGTGAGTTTGGGCATGGTTTGTTACCTGGCATTATTGATTTAATTGATAGCTAAGACATGTTTTAGCTATCCACCAAAGACAATGTCTAGGTAGTTAGAAGTGTTGAATGTGTTGCCTCACAATTAAATTATAATTTATAAAATTATAATGTATTTTTTATATAATTATAATTAAATCATACTTTCTATAATTTTACTCACAGGGTACTCAGGAATCACACACTTGGTCCCACATATAGCYTTCCGAGAGCTAAATGCAGCGATACTGCTTTATGTTTAAGCTGGCAACTGTGACCCCTCATGAGCGTGTCCTTACCTCTGTTGGAAGATGTTCTCTATTCTGTATGTATCCCAATCTCAAATGAGTTTAGGAGTCTTAGAAATAGATTTTATATAAGTGTTGTGTAATTCAGTGACTTAGGAGTGGACTGTCATCACGAAGACACTAAGGTGACTTCCCTGCCAGGATTGTTCTATAGGATGCTGATGAGAAATCCCACAGGGCAACATTTAAATTAATTGTAATAAAATAAGATAAAGTTCCTCAGTCACAATCCCCATACATCAAGTGCTCAACTAGCTACGTATGGCCAGTAGCTGGTGGTCTGGAGAGGCGAATATAGAACTGAATGAGAAAAAAGAGGAAAGAAAGAAAGGAAGAACATGACTTCCTAGGAATGGTGGAGGAGGAAGTTTATTGTAGATAAAAGGGAGAGCAGAGCCAGAGGCAGAGACATCCGGGAGAGCCCGGAGTGAACATGACCAGATTGAGCTGGGCCACGTGAAAAGAGAGAGACCGGGACGGGAGGGGAGTGGCTGACCAAGAGGGACAGCTTGGGCTAAGAACTGGGCTAAAAAAAAATAAAGATCAAAGTGACTTACATAGGGCAGCTGTGGGGAAGAACAGGCCAGCACTACGCTGGACACGTTTAGGGTAGGGGTGGGGTATGGTGTCCGGAAGGACCCCGTAACAGCTAGGGACTGAGGCATGCTGGGAGAACTGTTTCACTATGACTAATAAGTACATTGTCAGAATCTCCTAAATGCTACAGGGCCATGTTAGCCTCAACATTTTTGGTATACTTTCTTTAGAAGTTTCTTCTCTAACAATCTGGCTTCCGTGGTAGACCAGTTGATTCTAACAGCTCTTCACCCTGCACCCAAGGGGAAAGTGAGTCATTATTTCCTAGAATATATATTTTTGAACTCAAGTTAGCCTGGTTTGACATCTGTAGTATTGACTGTTTTCTTAGCTTTCAGGTCTCAAAGCTAGCCATTAAAACAGAGTGGTTTTTTTTTTTTTTTTCTAATACACCTGCAGAGGGAGTGTAGCTCTTACAGGACAGTCAGACTGTAGGAGAGAGATTGAGGGCCTCAGGGAAAAGCCCTGCTTTGAGTTGTAAAGTCCCTAGCCAAACCTTAGGGGAAGTAAAAGAAGAAAATGAGACACAAAACATATATATTGAGCAAAGTCAGGAAATGCCCATGTTCTACTGGGCAAGATTCCCCTGGGTTTACTCTGTACCTAGATCAGCTTGAACTCAGACTCAGTAATGGGAGGGCCTTTGGGCATTCTCTGGTTTCCTCGAGTGAAATTCTCTCAGAGAAATTCCCTAAACTGCCCTTGACCTCTCTTCTCCCATCCACTCACTTAATTCATCTCTTTTGATGAATAAACTGTGAATATGAACCCAGCTCCCGCATGTCCAGACTTCCCCTGGGTGTTCCATTTCCAGTCTTCCTGCCGAAGTCTCCAAGTGATGAGAACAGGAAGCGCAGCAATCCTAAGAATGTCCCTGTTGGCAGCTAGGAATGCAGCCAGAGAGTTCCACCTTCTGGTCCTTGTCACCCCTTACCTCTGTGTGGAACCAATCCATGAGCACAGGCCAAAACCAAGGGAAGGCAYCTGGATGCCTCATGGTTGGTTCGCCTGGACCGGCCAGCATGTTTCCTCCTCATGCCTCACTCGGTTTCTACTAAGTCCTATACCCAGACTATCAGCTTGTTGGTGCCATATTTCTTGGGAGCCACTGTTGTTCAGGAGCTCTGCCCCCATCTCTTGCTCTATCTTAAGATCTCAGTTATGAACTTACTTATTTTTTAAGAGTTATTTTATTTTATTTATATGGCTACACTGTAGCTGTCTTCAGACACACCAGAAGAGGGCATGGGATCCCATTACAGATGGTTGTGAGCTACCATGTGATTCCTGGGAATTGAACTCAGGACCTCTGGAAGAGCAGTCAGTGCTCTTAACCACTGAACCATCTCTCCAGCCCCCAACTATGAACTTATAACRCACTTCCTAAMACTCATTTGTAGGTTGTGGAATTCACTCTGAATTCATGAGCAAAGGTCCTCCTCTCATTGCTAGTTTTATGTCAAGGTAACACAAGCTATAGCTAGTCACCTGAGGATAGGAAACCACAATTGAGAAATTTCCTCCACAAGGTTGGGCAGTAGGCAAGCCTATAGGGAATTTTCTCTCCTCCCCTTAACTTATTTATTCACTTTATATCCTTATAAAGTGACTGGTGGTTCAGTCAGTCTCTGTGAGCCCCCATGTGGCTTCCATGGGCCAGCCTGTTTCCATCAGCTGCTGGGTGAAGCCTCTCAAGAGTACAGTTACGCTAGGCTCCTGTAATCACTTAATCTTAGTGATGTCAGATGCTCATTGTTGGTGGGTCCGCCACACCTGGGTTTGTGGTCCACAGGTCAAGCAAGTCATGAGGAGCAAGCCAGTAAGCAATACTCCTCTATGGCCTCTGATTTGGCCGCTGCCTCCAGATTCATTTCCTGCTTGAGTTTCTGCCATGACTTCTTCCTTTGATGATGAACTATGATATGGAAGGGTGAGTGAAATAAACCTTTTCTTCCCCAGCTTGCGTTTAGTCATGGTGTTTCATCGCAGCAATAGAATCCATAATTAAGAAAGAACCCTCCATGCCACTGGCTTTAGGAGCAGCTTTGACAGCCATCAAATTTCTGAGGCCCTAGCCCCTGAGATAAGTTCACTAAGAGCTAAGAAAAGCTCTATCACCACAGACACTCCCTAAATTTCCCATACATCTGGAGACGAGTAACTCCACCTTGTATTGTGGGATCTCTTTGCCCACTGAGTCCTCACATTAAGTCTTTTCCTTCATCTACGCTTCTTTCAGCCACAAAGGCCAGTTATTAGCTTACTCCTGCTGTTTCTTATTTTTCTTAATCACTTTAGAATCTGTGTGAGGAGACAGCTTTCCTAGATGTTTCCACAGACTYGTGGATTCACTGCAGTTTTTTTTTTCCCCTGAGATTGCCTTGTGCCTGGCATGTGAACCTCTCTCTGGTTTAGTATGTGTCCGATTCTCAGATTCTCAAGTATGTCCGCTAGCCGCTTGAGTGGATTCGACTGGCTGCCCCCGTAGGGTGGGTGGAGGAGGGAGATACTTGACAGAAGTCAACTCAGCTGAAGATGAGACTTGAGGGAAGAGTAGCTTGGATAGAAATAGAAGCTAGGAGGCAAAAAAATGTTCTAGTAATGGAAGTCTCAAGAAACATTCAGGAAGGTTGTAAAATCAGTCTGTCCGAGATGACRGGTTCCTGCAAGGGCAAGGTGAAAAAGTCAGAGGACCTAGACAGGGCTGGCTTCCCTCCCCACCCCCACCCCCACCCCCGAAGTCATCGAGCTTCCTTGCTGGACAGGATTAACAGTTTTCTGTACCTCTTCAGGGCCTGCCACCTCAACCCTTCCCACTTCCTCCAAATCCACTGTCTCTGGCATTCTGTGTTGAGAGGCACTGACCGTGCTATGCTGGGTGGGTACTTGATAGGTATAACTCTTGCTCTGTTTACAGTACCAATCTGTGCCATGTCATGGGCAGTGATTTTATTCTCACGTTGAAGATGGATGAAAGGAAGCCAGGTAGTTGGCTGTTCAAATGGGGTTTGATTTATAATTTATAATTGATTTGGTTTATAATTAATTTATATTAATTATACACAGTGGGACTTGTTACAACATTTTCATTTATGTATACACTGTACTTTGATTTTATCCACAAATATACTCTATTATCCTCAGTTATCTGCCTTCTGCTCTGGCTAATCCTCTTTTTTTCTTTTTTCAAGAAGCCCCATTAAGTCTTTTTTGTTTTCAGTTTTTTGTTTTGTTTTGTTTTGTTTTGTTTTGTTTTTGATGACCCAGTGTCAGGAGCCATCATAGGACAAGCTAATAACTAGCAGGTCATCTTGCTGAAATGGGTCTGCCTTGGATTAATAATCCATAATAGATTTGCTCTGATAGGCAAGGCCCAGGAGAAATTCATTTTAGGAACGACCCCTGCTATTAATATGCTTTTCCTGTTATTGTTAAACATATAAAAATTACTAGGAATTAGCCCACCTAGGATTAACCGTTGATCTCTGCAGAACAATGGAAGATGTACTGTCTTGAAGTGATGCTATATAGACAAGTAGATTTCTTAATTTTTAATGATAATCCTATAAGAATTCCTAAATTTATAGTAATTATTAAGCTCTTTTAATAACACTGCTATTAAATCTTTTCTGATAGTCAAAACTGCAATGAGAACTCTGCCAGTCGTTAGAGTCACTTCTGATAGTAAGCAGGCATTCTGCAACTTAGAGCACATTCCAGGAGGTTGTAAAACCATTAACTAAGGGTCATAAAAGGGGAACTAATGATTTATTATAAGTACTAGGACAGTAGATAAAATATTGACTGGGTTTATCTATACAAAACTTCACTAATAACTTAGTTATGGTTTTTAACTCTCCGTGAACCTGTGGAGCTGTATCAGTTGATGAATGTTTAGCCAGATATTTACTCCTAATGGATATGCATGTAAGCATTCTCTGTTGTAAACGTGATTTGAATTCATGTTTAAACTTGTGATGAGCTTTTTACCATGTGATCATGTATTCTGAAAGATGTGAGGACAGGTGCTGAGGACAAGAGAGGAGAGCCTTATTATTCTCCATGCCCCCTCCTTCTTAGCACTCCTTACCCTGCTTTTCTTAGGCCCATAACACCCCCCCCCCTTTTTTACAAGCCTTTCCCCCTTTTTTCTTAGAGAGCTGTCATAGGAAACTTTTTACAACTTAGAAATAAGCGCTAAAATCACTTAACCCAGAATTGCTCCTGTCTAAAGGAAATACAGGGACAAAGAGTGGAGCAGAGACTGAAGGAAAAGCCATCCAGAGACTGCCCCACTTGGGGATCCATCCCATATACAGCCACCGAATCCTGATACTGTTGCTGATGCCAAGAAGCACTTGCTGACAGGAGCCTGGTATAGCTGTCTTCTGAGAAGCTCTGCTAGAGCCTTACTGATGATATAGATGTGGGTGCTTGCAGCCAACCATCTGAGCATGGGGTCCCCAATGGAGGAGGTAAGGAAAGGACTGAAGGAGCTGAGGGGTTTGCAACCCCATAGGAAGAACAACACTATCAACCAACCAGACACCCCCAGAGCTCCCAGGGACTAAACCACCAACCAAAGAGTACACATGGAGGGATCCATGGCTCCAGCTTCATAGGTAGCAGAGGATGGCATTGTCTGGCATCAAAGGGAGGGGAGGCCCTTGGTCTTGTGAAAGCTTGATGCCCCAGTGTAGGGGAATGCTAGGGCGGTGGGGCAGGAGTGGGCGGGTGGATGGGGGAGCATTCTTGTGGAGGCAGGGGGGTGGGCTGGGGGCTTTTCGGAGAGGAAACCAGGAAGGGGAATTACATTTGAAATGTAAATAAACAAAATAACCAATAAAAATTAAACAAAACAAAACAAAACCCAAAGTGTCCCTTTTTTCTTCCTGCAGYTTCAACTAGCAGGCTGAAAGTTAGAGCCTCCGTTCTACAGAGATAGAACAAAGCTGCTAACTTAATCCCCTGCTGTTTTAGGAGAGGGTGCTAACAGTTTTTTGCCTCAAAGGAACTGAGGCAGGTCAGCCACAGCAGCAGAGTAACTTAGACTTAGATAGGTAAATGTCTTATTATTAGTACACAGCAACCCTAAATATCTTGTAAGACCAAGTCTTGTCCCCCCTCCCTTCGCTTTCCCCCCTCTGCTGCCTCAAGAAGAACCAAACAGGAAGGAAGACCTGCCTGGGCTGCCCATCCCCCTCTCCTGCAACCCAGTAAGTTACATTAAGGTTGCTTATAAAATCAAGAGTGAGGGATTGTTTATAGGAACATGGGCACCTTACCGGTGGCTGCCTATATTACTGAGAATGTCCCTCCCTCCTCCACCAACCATTAACGGAGTATAAATTCTTAGGGAGGGGCAAGGTGTGAATTCCTTTTCCCCATTCTTGGCAGGCTGTCCTGCAGGTAACCAAAGCTTTTGTGAGTTCAACAGCGCAATGGCTGTGGCATTGTTGGAAGCTGACATTCTCCATCACCCTACCAGTTCCCCTGGCTCTTACATTATTGCATGACACTCTCCCCGGGGAAGACATGCACAAGCATCTGTTTACCCCAGATTGGGAATTGATAACAGATCACAATAAGAACCACCAAGTATAGCTTGGTGACATAGTAAGTTTATTAGGGACGCTTCAGGAATATCGGTGTCAGTCACAGGCATGGGGGTAACGCACAGGTGGATTTACTGAAGGCCCATGCCAGCATGGGTGACAGCTCAGAAAAGCTGGAAACTTAGAGCTCATCGTGGAACCTGCAAGCAGAGTGATGGGTCACACAGTGACTCCAGGAGCTTGACCCTGCTGAACTCTCAGCAGTTCTTATTGCTTATTTGGGCATAGAGTGGGAGGAGCCTAGTGCTTCTGGTTAATTTCAGGGATTTCCTGAGATTGCTGAGTTATTTCTTAATTATTTAAAGCCTCCCTTTAATAGAAAGAGCTTCCCTCTGAGATGGAATGTTTGACCTCAGAGGAAATTGCTGCATAACATACATACATGCCACCCTGGGTTGTGTTCTGCAATGTTGCTGGAGCCTTGGGGACAGGGAGACGATGTAGATGTCTTGTGCATTGCTGAACATTAATCTGTCACTTGTTTTGGTCACGGATCAGCAGTTATTTCTTCTCATTCCCAAAAGAGCATTCTTTGACCAAAACTGACAGAGGCAATAATCTGTTGGTTTATGAAAGGTACACCTGGGAAGCAGGTTTCAAATCCAATTAGAGAGCAATTGGTTGCCACGGTAACAGACTTGCCACTGTTGTACCAGTGGGCACACTTTTATATGGCCAGTTGGTTATGTGGGATCCACACCTGGGTAATACTATTGATAACATCCCTCTCTCTAGATCCTCATAATACCTTCTGGCACTGTGGAGTTATGTGTTCTACCTTTTAAAGGAAGAAGTAATGAACAATTTGTGGACATATTTAAAGACTTGTTCAGGGATAGGTTGGTTTGGGACTTTCCCTTAGGCGCTGATCTATGGAGAAGGAACTTAGTTTTTTTGTCTAAAACCAGGAACAGGCTTTGCAAGGCCAGTAATGGCCTGGGGTTACAGCCTTGAGGGAGCTGTGGTTTTAGATCCTGGAAACCTGACATTTCCCCAACTTGAAGGGCTGTGCTTATCAGTGCTAAGGTCATTGAGTGCTTGGTCTGGGGAATACTTGAGATATTCTTTGTGTTTTCCTTTGGGCAATTTTTCTTGAGTAGCTTCCTGCTGACTTTGTCCTATTGTATGATAGCTTTCTGCTGACTGTCCCAGTTTTCTACTAAAACCATCTATAAGATGCTATATCTTTATAAACGTGCCTGGGGTGAGATACAGCTCTGCAAAGGCCTCCTGACCCCAACGTTCCTGTCCTTATTATTTCTAATTCTTTCATCCTGCCTCTTAGTAATATATGCTGATCCAGTCAAGAACTATTATATCTTTTTCGTGACACTTATAATTTTCCTTACATACTAGATATTCATGTATATATTTTAAACTAGACTATAAGCTACTTATAGATACATTTATTTTTCATTATATTTTTTCTTATAACAAATGTACATGATCTAACTTTATGAATATTAGCTTTAAGACCTGCCATTTTAAATGTATAGTTCACTGGTATTAGTGGCATTAAGAGCATTTACATTGTTCTGTAAACATCACTGCTCTCCATCTCTTGAACTTTTAAAACTTCTCATAATGAAACTATGTATCTGTTAAAAAATAACTTTCCATTTTCCCTTTCTCCACCAACATCCTGTAACCACTATTTTACTTTTGGTCTCTATGAATTTGAATCTTTAGGTACCTCAGGTAAATTAAATTATACAGTCTTCGTCCTCTTGTGTCTGCTAATTTCACTTGATAAAATATATCCAAGTTTGATACACATAGTAGTGTATGTTCAAAATGCCATGCACAGGACACATAACTTCACAGCAAACTCCCTGTTTCACTCATTCTTAAAATCTTCCTGTTTTCTCTTCTGCGATGATCCCTGAGTTTGAGGTGTGGGAGTTGTATTACAGAGGTAGCAGCTGAGGGGACTGCATTCCACAAAGCTGAATTTTGATTGGTTGTGATTTTCTGTAATAGTTTCTCTCTGGTGCCAAGAAAAGTTTCCATGATGTGAGGTGAGGACCACTCTTATCTGTGGGTATAAGGATAACTATTTAGAATGTAGGTAAGAATGATGAGTAGCAGCTGTAGATTCTCCTCTAAGACCCACGACTTCACTAGTCCTGGAAGTTGGCAGGTTTCCAGTACCAGGCATGGATTCTCTCCTGTTGAGCGTGTCTCATGTCCAATGAGAGAGCTTTTGGTTACTGCCAAGGTAGTGTGGCACTACTGCACTCTTAGGGTCCTCATGCTATGATGGTCATTGTTCATGGGCTTATAAGCTTCAGAGCAGGGTAGGATTGTTGGTTGCTGTCTTCTTTTGGACACTTGCTAGGAATGCCAGAAAGTCTTACCAGCATAGCTGCCTAAACATGAGCTGAACAAGGACAACTACAATAGACACACTAATATGGACAGGGAAAGCTAAAGAGGCTTTAACCCTACACAAAGAGCTACAGGCAAGGAAGGAATGYTGAGAGTGGGAGAAATACACTTCCCTAGAGAAGAGCACAGCAATTTGTTACTCAACACCAAATGAATAGCCAGGTATGCCCCGCCCCATAGATCTGGCCCACTATAAAAGGGGCTGCTTGCCCCTCCTCTCTCTCTCTCATCGCTCTTACCTGTCTGCACTCTCACCTCTCTGCCCCTCTTGGGCTCTCCTCCCCTCCCCC
>BDUI01016327.1:25345-37311 GCA_002335545.1 Apodemus speciosus
AAAAAAAAAAAAAGCGTCAGGCACTCACTATAGCTGGGCAGAGTCAGCCATTCTAACCAGACAGCGCTGGCCTGGCCTGCTTACCCTGTGTGGGTCTTATCTCTTTATCTGTGTCCTGATCGCCAGCTTCCCCCGTCCCCACCTGAGACCCTGTCCCTCTCTGGGCTTGGAAGTCCCACCTTTCCCCTCCTGCCCAGCTATAGGCTGTTCAGTTCTTTAACTCTGATTTAATAATATTCACTAGACACATCGAGGAAGATTCCAGGGGCCCCACAAACGTGGAAAGAGCCACGTGAGCAGAGCCCAGTGCGCCCCCTGCTGGTTGAAAAGCCCAGCTGCACGCTGACAAAATCACAGGGTGATGGAGTATAACGTTTTACCAAATACTGAATCAGGTGTCCTAAGAACGACAATACCAAAGTTCTGACTGCAGCCGGATCTCTGGGTACAGAAATCAGCATTTGAATACACAGTGCACAAAACATCCCCCACCCAACAAAAGACAGTATATATTACGTCTAGTTTAAGTTTCATACATTTAAGGAAAATCCTTGTATGGATTGTGCTGAACGTCTCAAGGAATCACCCTTACCTGTGCTGTAGTGTGTGGTTCCCCTCCTCGCCCCCGACCTTACGTCATCGTTTCCTAGGGTCTTGCTTATGGTGGAAAGCCTTGTGTAGTCGTAGTTTTCCTACAAAGCGTGCACAGCCTGACGGGAAACCCCCAGGATGGGCTGGAGAGATGGCTCAGCAGCTAGCGCACCGGCTGCCCTTGCGGAGGACCCACTTCTGGTCCCCAGATCTACATGGTGGCTCACAGCTATCTACAACCCCAGAGCCCGGGGACGCAGTGCTGTCTTTGGGCTTCTTCCCCCATTGCATGCGCAGATACACATGCAGAACACCTGCGCATAGTTAAAAAATAATAACAATAAATTCTCAGTGTTATTACACAGAGTGGAACCGACAACACGGAGCATTTCTCCTTTCCCCTTGGCCATTTCTCTTCCATTTTCTTCAACAACTTCCTCCTYACCCTGACTGGGGACCCGATTTTGTCAGAGTGCATCTGGGCTTTTCAACCAGCAGGGGGCGCACTAGGCACTGCTAACGGTTTCCAAGTTTGTGGAGCCCCTGGAGTCTTGCTGGATAGTGCATTTCTTTGCGTTGGATTTGTCTAGTGAATATTAAACTCATCCACGATGAATTTAATTTTTGAGTTATTTATAAGGTATTCTTTTCCTTTAGGGATTGAATTCATCATTGCATTTAAATTTAGTGTAGTCGTTTTCAAAGCAGTTAGCGCTTTGAACCAAAAGGTGAACAGTGATCAGATGAGGATGGGTGCCTAATAAAGTCATTGACAGTGTCAAGAAGCTGTCAATGTTAGAATTTGGAGGCACGAAGGACAGATCTTAGGAAGCCAGATAAACTGCTAAGAAGTCCTGCACTTGACCTGTGGAAGAGGTCTAGTTGAGCTAAGACCCTAACTGAACATGTCAAGGTCGCTGGCTTTCTGTGATAGCCACAGTGCGGAATTCCACAGACAAATAGCATGGAATGTTGAATTCATTGTCACTTGGAACAAGGGAATTGATGACAAGGTTGGAGAGCCTGGGCCTCCCAAGCTGCCATTGGCTCCCATGCATGTGRCTGCAGCGCCCTCGTGTGGTGAAAGAGCGCAGAACCCCTGCCTGCTTACAGTCCCGGGCCCCTTTCTTGCCAGACAGGCGCTGTACTGGTCACCCTCCAGCGGGAGGATTGCCACATGCCTTTCCTGGAGTTCCACTGTGTGAACACCGTTCGTCACATGGTGTGACCTTGGCTTTTACAAAGCTTTCGTAGCTCCTAGGCCAACTGATTGCCTGGAACATGGCGTTTATTTCCACCAGAAGCAGTTTCTTGGAGGGTGACTGGGGCCCCAGGGCACCTGTGGAGACCTCTGTACTGTAACTGTGGTCATACTGGGCGGGAGGTGTCTGCTCTTGAAGACCCAGTTGGTCCTGAGATACTAACTGTGCTTTGCTCAATAATTCCTATAGGCCCAGGGGGAGGAGCTAGTTTGCCTTTGAATATGGAGTGGATCATGATGTCATAGCCAGTTGCAGAAGGGGGATGTGGTAGTGCTCCTTCCTGCTCTTGCTCTGCCCTCTGCAGAAACTTAAGTCCTTCATAGGCCCTGAGGGAGTTTTGGACTTCTTCAAAGGCCCTGTTTCTCTTAGAGACCCAGACAAAGGATCGTACTGGTTATCAGTGGGTCTCAGCAGGCCAGGCACAAACCTTCAAGAAATGGACCTCAGAGTATGTTCTTTCTGAGGCAGAGCCTCACATAGCCCAGGCTGGCCTTCAACTCATTATGTAGCCAAGGATGACTTAACTCATGGAATTCCTGAATCTGTGCCCGTATCCTCCAAGGTCTGGAATTACCGGCGTGGGACATCATGCCAGGCTCCTCAATCCCTTTTCATTAACAAGAGGGACCATARTTTTTATGTAGATCCAGGTAAGCATGTGAATGTGTGGTATTAAATATGTAGCTATAGAATTCAAGCTGCTGTCCATATGCCACCCCAAGACACGATACTCTGGCATCTTGATGATTTCAAGTGCAGGCGCTTGACAAAGCAAAGGCAGGAGATGGTGCTGAGACGTGCATCTGTTTCCAGGCTAGAGACAGGATCTGGGGCTGAGGGGTCTGCACACACACCCAAGCAGATCTCTCTCTGCTTGGCGGTGTGCTCTCTGACTTGTCTCACAGCGTGTGTTAGCACTCGACCCCAGACAGACGATACATCGCCTCCTGCAGGATGTAACCCCATAATCGGTGTGAATGCAGCTTTATGTATACAACCAGCCCCTCATAGATTCTACCAAGTCGGAYGAAACAAGACTTGGTGTCTGGGGAGAAGAATCAGTGGCTAAAAGTGAACGTTGTGTAATCATAAGGACCAGCGTTTGGATCCTGGCACTTGGGTGACAAGGCAGGCGTCTCACCAACACCTGTAACTGCAGCCCGGAGATCTGAAGCCCTCTTCTGTGTCTGTATGTAAACAAGTGCAGGGGTCCCACCCCCAACCCCTACATGTACACACACACACACACACACACACACACACACACACACACACACATATGTCTTTTTTTTGGAAAGAATGTTTTAAAATTTGGGGGGAGACATCAGTACTGAACTATACACCTTTTGGCCATTGTTTTCTGAAGGAAGCAATGTACCTTTACTTATCATTTACCTTCCATTTTGTATCATAAATGAACTAGAGATGATTTCAAGTATGTGGGAATATATGCACAGGTTAGGAGACTGTACCAAGCCACTTCATGTATGAGATAAGTAGTTGAGGATTTGGGATTCTGAAGGGGGAGCTGGAAACAGTCCGCTCTTTGGACAGCAGGACACTTAAATACAGATGCGTGTTTGTGAACCATATGCAGTGTTATGACACAGTATGTTTTATGTGTGTGCACATGTATGTGTGTTTGTGTTTTGTACATGTGTCTGTGCATGTGTTTCTTTTTTTAACGCTTTCTTCACTTCTTCATATATGTGTGAGCCTGTTTGAGTGTCTGTGCACCCTGTGCATGCGGTGCCCATGGAAGCCAGGAGGGCCGTATTGATCCCCTGGAACTGGAGTTGTAGCTGTCACGTGGGTGCTGGGACACCAACCCCGGTTCCCTGCAAAAGCAGCAACTGCGGCCCCAGTGCAAGTGGCCATGTGTATGTATAGATGTGAGCAATGTTTGTATATGTGTACATTTAAGTGTGTGCGTTTATCTGTGTGTGTATCTGCATTTGCACTCATGTGTCTGCACGTTTGTATGTGTTCATATGTGTATGTGTGTTGGCGTGTATTTCATATGAAAGTGCATGTGTATGTATCTGTGCGTACATATATTTGTATATTTGTGCGTGTATGAGTGTACAAGTGTATACAGAGCTGTATGTTTGTGTGTATATGTCAGATATGGGGGTGTAGTATAAGTATTTGGGGGCTGAAAACTTTGCCCATATAGTAAAAGATTTTGAGACCTCRCAGTCCTGCTTCCTCCTGGTGTGACTTAAAGTTTTACAGTGTGCTGTGCATCTGTCTCTTGGGGAAAATGGGAACTGTAATAGCAGCTCCCTTCAATCATGAGGACTAGTTGAAGACCTGTGTTCAGGGGTGGAAAGGTAAGGTGTGGTTGGTGGCGTGCAGTGCCTGTCTCCTTTCACTCTGCATCCTGTGGGGACAGCAGGTGGGGGACTCTACGCAGGCTTTAACTGGCCTCTGCGCTCAGAGGATCTTAACCTTCCCAGTGCTGCGACCCTTTAGAACAGTTCCTCAAGTCCTGGTTGACTCCCAACCATAAAATTATTGTTGCTACGTCAAGTTGCTACTTTTGTTCCGGTAGATATGTTTGCTACTGTTGTGAATTGTAATGCAAATGCTTTTGGAGATAGAGGTTTGCCAAAGGAGTCATGACCCACCGGTTGAGAAACACTGAGCTAAGCCTTTGACAAGAGCAGACTTGTCTCAAAAGCTGCAGATGTCTCTGTGTGTCGGAAAGCAGTCTGGTGAGTCTGCTGGGACCTGCGCAGTTTGGAAGGCTTTTCTTGCTGACCTGGCTGAACGGTGATTGAGATTGCAAACCAAGAGGAAGATGCTGGGTGCTGGGAGGCAGTGCTGTGCTTGGCTGCCTGGCCCCTGAGCACGGGTGCTGGGTTCCGTGCTCAGTGATGTAAAATATGAGCCCGAACTTGACTCTGCCTCTCTTGGGCGCTTCCCAGAGTTCTCTGCATTTCTGGAGTGCCAACCGAGATGGAGGAAGCCGGACTCTAAAGCCACCTCTCCCTTTTCTCCTAGGATACTTGGGATGAACTCCTGATTGGTGACGTGGAGATGAAGAGGGTGCTGAGCTGCCCCAGGTAAAGGCTGGACTTAGACGTGGCCTCTGGGTGTGGAATGCACCTGGGTTTGTAACTACCATCTGACCTGGCCTTTGACAGGTGCGTTCTGACTACTGTGGACCCAGACACCGGCATCATAGACAGGAAGGAGCCACTGGAGACCCTGAAGAGGTAGGATGTGGGTGTGAGCTCATGTTATTGATATCGCCTGTGTCCATAACGACCCATCATGCACCAGGGGCCTGTGTGCTATCCCAGGGGCCTGTGTGCTATCCCAGGGGGCTGTGTGCTATCCCAGGGGCCTGTGTGCTATCCCAGGGGCCTGTGTGCTATCCCAGGGGGCTGTGTGCTATCCCGGGGGCCTGTGTGCTATCCCGGGGGCCTGTGTGCTATCCCAGGGGGCTATGTGCTATCCCAGGGACCTGCGTGCTATCCCAGGGACCTGCGTGCTATCCCAGGGGCCTGTGTGCTATCCAAGGGGGCTGTGTGCTATCCCAGGGGGCTGTGTGCTATCCTGGGGGCCTGTGTGCTATCCCGGGGACCTGTGTGCTATCCCAGGGGCCTGTGTGCTATCCCAGGGGCCTGTGTGCTATCCCAGGGGCACCACTGATTTATATCTGTCTCTCAAGGATGTGAGCCCCAGTTTCTTCCTGTTCTTATATTTTTAATTTTCCAGATGGTTCCTCTATTCTGATACATTTTTAGTTGTACAATGTTCTCTTTAACCTCTCACCAACTTCTTTTCTGGTGTGTGTGTGTTTGTATGAGTGAATGTGTGAATGTGTAGTGTGTGTGTGTATGTGTGTATATGTGTGTATGTATATGTATGTATGTGTGAATTTGTATGTGTGTATATGCATGTATGCCTGTGTATTTGTATGTATATGTATGTATATATGTATGTGTGTATATGCATGTGTGTATGTTTGTGTATATGTGTGTGTTTATGTGTATGTGTGTATGTGTGTGTAGGGCAGAGGTTCACACTGAATGATTTTATCAATTGCTTTTCATGTTTGTTTTTTGAGTTTGTTTTATAGAAATTTCTTTTTAAAAAATGCTCTAGTTATATTCTACTTTATGTGCATTGGTGTTTTGCCTGCAACTATGTCTGCTCGAGGGTGTGTGATCCCCTGGAGCTGGAGTTATAGACGGTTGTGAATCGCCATGTGGGTGCTGGGGATGGAACCCTTGTCCTCTGGAAGAGCAGCCAGTGCCACCTCCCCAAAGGGCGGAACTCCTAGGCAGTGTAGAGCTGCCTTTAGCAGCACACCACTGCTGTCCTCTTACTCCCAGACACGCCATGTGTTCTCTGAGTGAGCAAGAGGTCTCCACACTTCATTCCTGCACACCCTTCTCCTCTAAAGCGTCGCACGACTCCTTAAGAGCGCAATCGCTCCGTGTCAGCGATTTCTAACCAAATCCATATGCTGTGGTCATAATCGTCTTAACATGGTCCAAACTGTCCGCGGCTGGGCGTTCAGAAAATGCTCGGTGACTGGGAACGTCCCGGGCCAGGCTCAAGGCCTGTGGGACTTGGTCCTTGTTCCCTCTAACGTCAAAGAGGCATGTCACCCGGGCAGTAGAAGCCGCACTGTGCGCCTGAGCAGTCACTAGCGATGGAGTGCACAGCCAGGAGGTGAAGCTGCGGCTCCGCCCACCCAGGATGCACCCTTCTCATTGGCCAGTGAACCTGCCAGTGAGCTCTAGGCATCTGTCCCCGCCTCCCCAGTACCAGGATTATAGGCTGCTGCCCCTGGGCTTTTTTTCTGGTTGCTGAAGATCTGAATCCAGGTCCTTGTTCCTGCTCAGCAAACATATCACCACCGGAGGCATCCCCAGCCCCGCTCACCAATTTCTAATAATCTAAGCGGCCCCGTGTTCCATCTCAAACATTGCAAACATATAAAAGGCCAAAAGGGCCCAATTTAACATTTTTTAGGGGTGGCTGGTTGTTAGCCTTTCCTCTGTTTTATTGTGTGTGTTTTTCTTTCTTTCTTTCTTTCTTTCTTTCTTTCTTTCTTTCTTTCTTTCTTTCTTTCTTTTTTTTAAAAAAGATTTATTTATTTATTTTATGTATGAGTACACCATTGCTCTCTTCAGACACACCAGAAGAGGGCATCAGACCCCATTACAGATGGTTGTGAGCCACCATGTGGTTGCTGGGAATTGAACTCAGGACCTCTGGAAGAGCAGTCRSTGCTCTTAACCRCTGAGCCATCTCTCCAGTCCTTAGTGTGTATGTCTAACAGGTTTATAAGTTATTACCTGAGGCCTTTGGATTTTCAGCTCCATTTGTCTCTGCTTTTTAAAATACAGTGAAGGTAACTTTTCTTCAGCTAGGGCTTGGACTTTATCCGCCGTCTGACTGATCAGTGACATTTCTGCCCTCATTTTTGTATGCCCAGGAACTCCGGTTTCGAATCTTAATGTTGGAGAAGTTGAAAGTACAAGGGGCCAATGCCTTGACCCAGAGCTTTGGCAGGTGTTCTAGTCTCATTGCTGAGATAAAATACCTTGACGAAAGCAAGTTAAGGGAGAAAGAGGTTTGTTTCAGCTCCCAATTCCAGGACTCAGCACATCACTGTGGGGAAGTTGAGGCAAGAACCTAAAACAGTCAGCCACAGGGCTTGGAGTCGTGAACGGAGAAGTGAATGCCCTTGCTGGTGCCCAGCCTGATCTCTCCGCCCTCGGCTGGTTCAGGACGCCCTGCCTAGGGAATGGTGGCGCCCACACTGGGCCAGGTCTTCCCACATCAGCCCACAGGCCAACCCAGCGTAGAGAGTCTCTCCCTGAGACTCATTTTCCTAGGTGGTTCTAGGTCGCGTCATTGACACTGAAAGCCAGTTGTCTCAGTGTGCGAGGGGTTGGTTCCATTCTGAGATTTCGTGTTTTTCCCATGAGTTGTGAGTCCTGGCTACCTAAGTAATAAAGTATTTGTACATACTTACCCAAACCCAACCCACACATTTTTTTTTTTTGAAAGAAAGGGTTTTTCTGTGTGGTCCTGGCTGTCCTGGAACTCACTTAGTAGGCCAGGCTGGCCTCGAGCTCAGAGCTCCTCCTGCCTCTGCCTTCCGAGTGATGGGATTAAAGATGTGTGTTACCACACTTGGCTTTAGAAAATCCACAATATTTGGCTTCTTTACTCATTCCTGTCCACCTCTAGAAAGGGCTTGTTGTTGGCCCATGATTAGCCTGAGACGCAATCTTCCAAGTTCTGTGGATAACATTAGAACTCCTGTCTCCTTTCTGGGCCTGATGACAGATTTTGTCTTTTTTTCAGCTATCGCCTGTGTGATCCTTCTGTGAAGAGTTTATACCAGTCATCTCCGCTTTTTGGGATGTATTTCTCAGTGGAAAAAATCGGAAGCCTGAGAGTGGGTGACCCTGTGTATCGGATGGTGGATTAATGGATCCCTTGGGCTGACGCGGTAAAAATTTCCCTTTGTTTCTACGACTCAGACACTTGACAACACGGCCATATTTCCTCATCTTCTGGTTCTTTAAAAAACTTTAAATTATTTTATTATTTTTCTGTGTCTGGATGTTGTGTTTGCACGTGTATGTCCCACCTGCGTGGAGTGCCCGAGGAGGGCGGAAGACAGCCCTGGATCCTCTGGAAGTGGAGTTCAGACAGTTGTGCCCTGCCGTGTGGGGCTGGAATCAAACCCATGTCCTCTGCAAGGACAGCCAGTGCTCTTAACCACTGAGCCGGCTCATTCACATGCGTTTCTTTGTTTCGCTTTGTTTTTCCGAGACAGGGTTTCTCTGGGTAGCCCTGGCTGTCCTGGAACTCACTCTGTAGTCCTCTGTAAGAGCAGCCAGTGCTCTTAAACTTCTCCAGCTCCTAACCCCTAAGTTTTAAATCCACCTCACAGCCCAAACCTTCGATGGAGACTTTTCTCTCTAATTCCTCCCTGGGATTCTCCCATATGGTCACCTCTCTGCAGCTTGGCCACCTGCCCACAGGACTGGCCATCCTAAGGACAGTGCCGTGAGGCTCACGTGGACTGGGGGTAACAGCAGGTACATTGGGGTTCATCCTTAGCTCCGAGTCTCTGTGGATTGTAAACAGGAAGTGAAGGTTGACCTCAAAAAAACATTTAACAAAAGTTATTTTGGTATTAGTTCATTATATCAGAGACACAAAGGCGCTCAATACATATCAGGATCAGCTATGATCTTTTAAAATTGTCCTTTGGACCGTTGCATGGAGTTAGGGACCACTGTGGTATAAATGTGAAACAGGAAATGAGAGAAAAGGAAATCAAAACCCAGAGAGACCAGTCAGCATGACGAAGTTCAAATAGAGAATATGTTTTAAGCAGCCCCGAATGCATCTTCAGGGAGTTATTAAAGACAAGGAAGACGGGAAAAGTAGGTTGGCAGGTGCAGGGGGACAGATAAGCAGTTTAGCCAGCCAAGAGCATGGTTGGCTGGGCATTCCGACCCTGAGTTTCCAGAACAAGGTTGGGCGCTTTCCCGCGGGACTTTTTAGGCCAAGGGGTAGAAACCAAAATGGCTTCAGCTGAGACAGGATGGAGACACCTCACCCTGTTACAGCTGCCTGCCGTAATGAGCCTGTCATCACACTCCTAACCAGACTTCATTGTACTTTTTCTGAGACAGAGTTTCTCTGTGTAGCCCTGGCTATCCTGGAACTCACTCTGTAGACCAGGTTGGCCTTGAACTCAGGGATCTATTTGCCTCTGCCTCCTGAGTGCCGGGATTAAATACAGGTTCCCTACACCCTGCACTTTATTAGTTTTTTTTAATATGCCTATCTAAGCTTATCTGAAATGCTTCTCATAAAACATAGGATGCATTTTGCAAAAACTCTTGTGAGGGTTGGAGAGGTGGCTCAGTGGGTAAAGGCACTTGCCGCCAAGTCTCATCCTAGATTCAATTCCCCAGACGCACCATGTGGGTGGGGAGAACTGTTTCTTCTCCCACGTTGTCTTTTTTCTTTCATTAGATTTATTTATTTATTTATGTTATGTATGAGTACACTTTAGCTGTCTTCATGCAAACCAGAAGAGGGCATCAGATCCCATTACAGATGGTTGTGAGCCACCATGTGGTTGCTGGGGATTGAACTCAGGACCTCTGGAAGAGCAGTCAGTGCTCTTAACCACTGAGCCATCTCTCCAGCCCCCAAGATGTCTTTTGATCTCCACATATGTGCCACGCTGTACACACACATTCACACACACATACACACACACACTCTCTCCTCTCTYTCTCACACACACATACACACATTAGTAAATGTAATTTAAAACATTTTAAGTAGCCAGATGTGACAATTCACACCTTTGATCCCTGTGCTTGGGAAGCAGAGGCACGTGGGTCTCTAAGGCTAGCCTGGTCGTCATAGTGAATTTCAGGGCAGCCAGTACTACATAAAAGGACATGATTCAAAGAACAAAAACAAACACCAAAAAAGGGAAAAAATTAAATAAAATCCTTGTGCTTCAAAATTGGTGTATTTTACCATTGCTCTGTCTTGGATTTGATGAGCTGTAGAAAATCCTATCGAGGAAGYGACAGCTCTGATTGGACCTCCCCCTGCTGTCCCAGTTCTGGGTGACTGAGTCCAGGGCAGTGCCTCACTGTGACTTCTGAGCAGCTTTAGTTAGAGGTCCTACTCATCGCCTGGTGATAGACCTAGTATTCAGATCCCATCTGCAGTAAGGCCGTGAGTTGCAAGGTCCTTGCTCTGGCCACTAGTAGGTGACCTCACCAGCTCGTTGGGTGGAGCCTTTCCTGTCCTCTGCTCAGGATTGGCTAAGTTGACAGTGGGCAAGCATGACCACCCCTCTGTAGATCACTCCGGTAGCTTCCATTTGCTTGGCCTTCCAGAAGGCCTTGACTTTCAAAGACCCAAAAATAATCTCTCACTGTCCTGTTAGGGCCCGTGTGGAGGGAGTGATAACGGATGCTTAGAGCTAAGCAGTGTGGCTTCTGTGACATAGCATCGTGGAGCTGTGGAGACAGCCAAGAGGCACAGGCCACACCAGCATCCTGTTGTCCTTTATGTATGAGGAAATAACCTCTTAGGGGTCAGATTACTTCTCATCTCACTGCACGTGAGCCTTTGTCGGCACGAAGCACAGTGTGACCACAGCCAACAGTATCAAGTAAGAGAGACGTCTCCTTYGGACTCTGAAGGGAACACAGGMGGCTGTTTTCTGTGATASTAGCCTTTACAGGTCATGGTTTACATTCCCCGAATTTTAACTTCAATCTGTGACTGTTTCGTTCGAGTTTGAATTATTTATAACCRACAGTTCGAGTAACAATGTAATAGAGAATCTTACCATTTATTCAGTTTCCAGGTCCGGGGAGATACATCGGCGAGTCCTCACGGYCATCTTCCTGCAAATGGACCTCTGTTTTTCTTGCGGAGCTGCAAACACCCTGACTTAATTCAAGAAAAGTACCAGAGGTGGTTTGGGAATATGAGGGTGCATAAATTTTAGATAATGAGGTTTTTAAAAAAAAATAAACAGAATTGTGTCTACAATTACTCTGAATGTTGCACCCACTATTGCATTTTTTTTTTCTAATTCCTTCCTCTAATATTGCTGAGTAAAGAAATTTTAAAGAAAGGGCTCGGAATTACTTTTAGAAATGTTTATACTTTTATAGTTATACCGTAAGAGAAGGAATCCTCATGCCCTGAGTATCTTGTGTGCTGACATGCTCACAAAAGCCTGCTTGCTGTCCTTGCTGTTACAGAAGGATGCTTACATACAGAAATGGCCCCATAGGTCATGGGGTTATTGTGTTCATAGATTGTGCCTTTATATTTCATTCTGATTCTGTTAAGACAGGTAGAATTTATCTATAATTGTGATTTCTTCCAATTCTACGAGAGAGTGGAACTTAAAAGAATGGAGTCTTCAGAAGAAGGGACAAGGAGAAACCATGAACTCATTTCTGAAGCTCATTTTCATAGCCCAGAATGATGAACTAGCTTGCTGTAACAGTAAAGACATCCACTAAGGTGACACGGAACTGAGTTAGCTCACTTACAGCTGTGTGGGGTTTTTTTTTT
>BDUI01016336.1:13014-23298 GCA_002335545.1 Apodemus speciosus
TCTAAGATACATGATATATGATTATCATATATGACTTTGATTATGATCAATGATCTATGATCTATGATATATGCTCAAATTCTCATAGATGGGTATATATACATTCATTGACATCACAACTTTGAAGATCCACATCAACTTCTGAGCACCATTTGATAAATATACTGTCTTTTCTCCTTTTCTCTAGTATATTCTTTTGGATGCTCTGTTTACAACTTAATTTCTTTTTCAAAATCTCTTATTTCTCTCTCTCTCTCTCTCTCTCTCTCTCTCTCTCTCTCTCTCTCTCTCTCTCTCTCTCATGTGTGTGTGTATGTGTATGTAAGCATTCATGTGTGAGGCTAGTACTAGTCTCCACAGTGCTAGTCTCCACAGAGACAGGAAGACAGTGTAACTCCTTGGAATTAGAGTTACAGTTCGTTGTGAGCCAACTGACATGGGCATTAAGAACTACACCTGGGTCCTGTGGAAAAACAACAATCAGGCTTAACTGCCAAGCCATCTCTTCAGTCCCAGTGTTCCTAAGTAACATGAATTTGGATTTCTTGCACAGTGATGGCATATCACACACACAAGTGTAAGCTTGTGCATACACAAATATGTATGTATATATGTATGTATGTATATATATGAAATCTAAAGTCTAAGATTATAAACTATATTTGGAAACATAGGAATGTACACACTCACATGTATATTTTATTAAGAAGATAATTTGCTGGAAGGAAAGAATAAAGAAGTAAAGAATGGAGAATTAATATTGAAATGAAAGACAGAAAGACAAGGAGGTGACTGATCGAACAATTAGATTTTGGGAGGAGGAAGAGGTAGGAGGGAAGGAGGAAGAGAGAGGGGGGGAGAGAGAGAGGAAAGGAGAGAGAGAGGAAAGGAGAGAGAAAGAATGAGAGAGAGAGGAAAGGAGGGAGGGAGGGAGGGACGGAGATGGAAGTCAAGACATTTAAAAACCAGTGAAAGAGACACTAGAATAAAAAAATAGTGATGAGAGAGTGTGTTCCTATTTTGTTTTCAACCCAGTTCCCCGGTAAAAGAAAGCTCAACTCAATCAGTTAACAAAACAAGCCACAAGCCTAGTTTGGGCAGGCCTCCCACTCCACTACTCTATTCCCATCTATATTATCCCATATAACTTGTGGTTTCTCCAGGCCCCCACCTTCTCATCCTGCCCCCTCTCTGTTGATCTCCCTTTGCTCCTCCTCTTCCTGTTTATTCCTCTGTTGCTTCTCCCTTAGACTCTCAGCTCCTCCCACTTCCTCCTGCCCAATCATTGGCTCAAGCCTTTATTTGAAAAGTTAAGGTGGGGAGAAAGTTCACAAGGCAACTCCTCATCTGCAGCCCCTCTGAAGAGTAGAATTAGCATCAAAATACAAGCTAAAGGCTATACAAAACCAGAGTGTGTTTGTTCATTTTTATATACAYGAGTCTTAGTCTGTTACTGAGGTTTTTAGGCATAGTATTAAGTACCTTAACACCAAACCTAGCACTTTAAAATTTGCTTATCAATTTTTAAATTAATTTTTTTCTCAGAGGATATCAAAAGTGTCACATGAATATATACGAAGAATATTTAACTGACTTCTGTTAAGTCTCGGTGCCCCAAGGAAACAAGTAAAAAGARCACAGACTGCAGAAAGAATGTATTTAAAGATGATGATCAATCTACACAATGCACAGTGTTTCATTCATTATGATTTCCAAAATGAAAAGTGGTCATTTTGATTTGTCTAAAAAGCTTCATTATTAATAAAATAGGAGACTGTATCATTCAAGAAACTATATGCTGATCATATCATATTTTTACAACGTTACTGCTATTACTGTGAAACTATTAACCAGAAAAAATGAAAATGTCAATCCATTTCCCTGTTGATCCTAAATAAAATTAAGACAAGGTAAGGACTCATTAACAGATGGTTTTAAGAAATCAAATAAATACACCTTCCTCATTTATAAATAGCTACTACAGAAATTATATTGATTATGTAAGAAAACAGATGAATACTCAATAAATAAGCACAAAATAAAAATTAGTACAGAAAAGGGTATGCCTCTTAAATTTTAATGGTGCTATTTAATACCCTTAATTGATCCATTTCATCTACTCAAGTAGGAATTACTTAATTAAAATATTATGTAAAGTGGTATAAAACAATGCATAATTAAATTTAAAAACCATGCTGAATTGATTTCAAGCTGACACACTTTACCAGTGTCGGAAAGCAAACCGATAAAATGATTTCTTTGGGGACTGCACCTGGTCAATCCTTGGAATCGTCTTTCTTGGTCACAAATCAATATCACTTTCTTTCATTTATCAGTGATTGTAAAGCTTTTCAATAGTTCTAATTTTAAAGAATGATTACAGCAAGTATAGAGGCATTGATTGTTTAAAGGTTACTGCTAAAATGAACACACAGGTAATTTGATTTTTAATGAATGAGTTTATCTGAAAGTCAAGCATTTTTCTTTGACAAACTTTAAGCGATAAAGTCATATGTCTCATGGTGTGTACTCCAGCAATGCATGTGAACACATATATATGCATGTGTGTGCATGGCTCATCCCAACAGACAACAGTGATATTTAACAAACCATAAAGAGTTCATAATCCTCAATTAAAACATTACTTAAATGAAATGTGGTTTCTTTAATGTTCCAAAAAAGGTATAAGTGGTTTAATGAACTAAGCCAGTATTTAAAATATTCACATTATTTTTACAATGTTTATGCTTTATATTCCTCCCTTCCAGAGTTGTCTGGGGTTCTACCTTCTTTTATTTTCATTTTTAAAGATGTATTTATTGCAGATGTATATATGTACAGGTATATGTATATGTATATGTATAAGTACGTGTACATGTACATGTACGTGTTTGTGTGCCTGTGCCTGTGCTTGTACCTGTACATGCATGTGCACCTACACCTTTACCTGTACATGTATATGATATTATTACCTACACATATTCATGTGTAGAGTGTACATACCTAGTGCTCAAGAATGTCAGAACAGGGAGTCAGAATCCTGGAAATGGAATTACTGATGGTCATGAGCCATCATTTCTATATTGTGAACTAAATCAAGATCTTCTACAAGAACAAGCATGCATCAGTCCTAAACAAGGCTCCAAACCCTGTTACCCATCTTAAGAAATAAAGCAAAAGATTCAAAGATTGCTTCTGTAAAAGTAAGTTCTTAAAGGGCAAGGACTTTCAGGCTTGTATGCATTTTTCTCTCTGGTTCTTGGCTGCTCTTTATATCTGTCTGCTTCTCTCTGTCTCATATCCTCTACCTGCCTCTCCCTCTGGAATTCCATCTTTTGTTTCTCTCTATTTGTCTTTCTTATTGGGTCTTTCTACACATGTCTCTACTGAGTCTAGTTTCCATGTCTAGACAATAACTGCAGATTCTTAATACAAAAATCACACAGAGAACAGGCCCTACAAGATAAGAACACACCTAGAAATAACTCTAGTGAATGAATAGAATGATTGATAAAAATATAAATAATTTTTTTTCTTTTTTATTAGATATTTTCTTTATTTACATTTCAAATGTTATCCTCTTTCCTGGTTTCCCCTCCAAAACCCATTTACAGCAATATGAACTAACCAGTACCCTCAGAACTCCCAGGGACTAAACTACCAACCAAAGAATACATATGGAGGGACCCAATGCTCCAGCTGCATATGTAACAGAGGAAGACCTTGTTAGACATCATTTAAAAAAAAAGCACCTTTACAACCCCATGGAATACTATCCAGCTATAAAAACCAAAGTATCATTAAAAAAAAAAAAAAAGAAATAACTCTGGTACTTTGAATTGCAGCTAGTCACATGAATGTGTCTGCCTGAGGATGTAGAATGAGTGTTAATGTCACCCTGAAGTCATCTGTTAAACTCCCCACTGGGATGCCATGGTAAGTAACCATACCTAGGGCTCCTGCATGTGGGCTGTTTTGTTACAGAAGAGTCTTGGCATAGCTCCTCCATAAACCATGTAACAAGACAGTCACTTATGAATCATGAAAAACTTTGGGACTAAGGTCCAAACTTGTAACAACCTTAATATTTGACATTTTAGAATTCAAATTTCTAATCAATAAGTTCGGCTGTTCAGAGTTTATCCAACATAGAGTGTGCTATTATGACTATCTAAATGGACTAAGCCAACTACCTTGATAAGCAGTTGAAGATCACAGAGCATACAACCCCAGATAGTAGTTGACTCAAATATTGAGTCATGAAATAACTAGGTAGAAAGCCATTTACTTGTTAGGCTTCAAAATATATACCATAAATATCAGATAGCTTAAGTAACTGCATATTATGGTGAATTTTTATGTGCAAATTAATAATATGGGCCATATCAAGAGTGTTCACTCAGCAAAATAGAACAAAAGAACACACATGGTATGCACTCACTGATATGTGGATATTAGCTCAAATGCTTGGAATACCCAAGATAAAATTTACAGACCACATTAAGTTCAAAAAGTGTGATTAAAGTGTTGATATTTCAGTCATTCTTAAAAGGGGGAACAAAATACTCATGGGAGGAAATACAAAGACAAAGTGGCAAGTAGAGACTGAAGGAAATGTCATCCAGAGACTGCCCCACCTGGGAATCCATCCCATACAGTTACCAAACCCAGACATTATTATGTATGTCAACAAGTGCTTGCTGACAGAAGCCTATAGAGCTGTCTCCTGAGATGCTCTGCTAGAGTCTGACAAATAGAAGTGGATGTCCACAGCCAAGCATTAGAGTGAGCACAGGGTCCCCAATGGAGGAGTAGGGAAAGAATTGAAACAGGTGAAGGGGTTTGCCACCCTGTAGGAAGAACAACAATATCAACCAACCAGACGACCCCAGAGATCCCAAGGAATAAACTACCAACCAAAGAGTACACATGGAGGGATCCATGGCTCTAGAAGTATATGTAACAGAGGATGGCTTTGTCGGGCATCAGTGGGAGGAGAGGCCTTTGGTCCTGTGAAGACTCAATGCCCCAGTGTAGGCAAATGCCAGGGCAGGAGGCAGGAGTGGGTGGGTGGCTAGGTGAAATCTCTAATAGAAGCAGGGGGTGGGGGAAGGGATAGGGGATTTCATAGGGTTGGTGCAAACCTGGAAACAGGATACCATTTGAAATATAAATAAAGAAAATACCCAATTAAAAAAATAAACTCTCTCCCAATTTTATTTTGGTCATAGTCTTTTATCACAGCAATGAAACTGATCTAAATAATATTTCTTCATTGAATTCCTAATTAGAATCCTAAGCAATATAAGACATTTAACATATATATGGTACATTTATAGACTTCAATTTCTAATAATTTAGAATAGAATTTCAAAATATTGCTTAATTCTCCTACTACCTCATAACTGCTAGTATTTTGTGAATGAACATTAAAAATTGATTTGCAACTTTTTGATTAAGTCTACATGATTTATATACAAGTAAGTGAATTAAATAGTCTTGAATTTTTTAAGTAAAAGGGGAGAAAGATGTAGATGTCTACCACGAGAACCATTATTTTCTCTTCATTCATTGTGGAGAATCTAAGGAGTTGGGAAAGAAACCAACAAGCTGGCAATAAAGAAAATAGGACTCCAGTTTCACTTCTCTCCTAGGAAGTGTGGTTGTATCTGAAGTACCAGGGTATTCTGAAATATACATGAACCCATCAGTTCAGGATGAATGAAAAATTAAAGTGAAAGATTAGATAATGTATCCCAATCTAAATTGAGCATAGCTTACAGGATTCTACATTATATATTATGTGCCTGTAATTGAGACAAAAGAGGAGAATAATATGTTTTAAATTATAAGGTAAATAAAAGATCCTATCATTAGAATTTTCAGTAGGCATGGGACTTTTCAATATTTTAGGATGAGATGTTTTAATATAGAATTTGAATAAGAGTCAACTAATGTACAACCATTGCTTTTACTGGAATGGTGAGTCTTCTATTTAGGAATGGCCAACGGAATGTAAGGAAGTTAAACAAAACATGGAACTTCAGAGATGGGATAGTCATCAGGATAATCTAGCATATGGATCTGTTGTATGTATAGTGCTACAATGATTTTCTATAACAGCACATTTTATACTATGAGACTTAAAATAACTGTAAAGACCCAAGATAGAAGAGTACATGCTGTACTAAAGTTCACAAAAGATTAAAGAACTACAATAAGGATATGACTTCAGGCATAAGCTGTTTACATAACTTTGCTGATTTCTATTTTCACTTATGTGGAAGACAAAAGAGATAGAGCGAGAATATGAACATTATGTGACTCCTATTGGAAGCTGCAATTATAACAGAGACATCAAAGCAGCATTTTGAGAAATAAGGATGACATATAACAAATATAATATTATTGAAGCAAACTGAATATTTTAAAGTTAGGATATGCATTAAATAGCAAAGAAAAGCCAGAATGGGTTAAATTAGAATAGCATCCCCCAGTAAGATCCAAGAAATCAATAAGAGTCTTCATGATTTCTTCAATATGATATAAAGCTATGGGAACTAAAAGATAAAAATGAGTACATGCAAAGTGGAAATATAATTAATAGGTGCAAAGAGTACTTGGATAATATTGGTTGTTAACTTATTGTGAGAAATAGGGAGACGTTAATACTGTTGGTTTTATTTGGAGTCACTAGTTACAGTAAAAGAAAAGTAATTCCAAATACATCAACAATGAACCTGATGGAGAAAATGTCTCTGTAGTAGGATGAAGCAACATTTTGGTATATGACATAGGTATGGGATAGCTAGATCTTGGGGTAGATCAATTCACATCTTCCAGAGAAACAGCCACACTGATTTTCACAGTGGCTGTACAAATTTGAACTCCTGCAGCAATAAATGAATGTTTCTATTCCTTCACATGCTTGCTAGGGTGAGCTATCACTTGTTTTATTGATCTGAGCCACATTGACCACAGTAAGATGAAATCTTAAGATAGTTTCAGTTAGCATTTTCCTGATGACTAAGAAGTTAGACATATCTTTAGTGTTTCTTGGACATATGAGTTTCTTCTTTTGAGATTGTTTTTCTTTAGATCTGAAGTACATTTTTTTAAGTTGGGTTATCTATTTTCTTAATATCTAGATCTCCTTATATATTGTTAATAATAGTACTCCATCATATGTTGAAATGGTTAAATTCTTTTCTCATTCTGTAGGCTGCTGCTTTTTCCAAATGACAATGTCATGAAGATTTTCAGTTTCATTAAGCCTCATTTACTGTTGATATTAGTGCCAGTATTAAAGGTATTCTGTTCAGAAAGTCTATCTTCTATGTCATGTGTTTGGAGTGTATTCCCCTTTTGCTCTACTATTAGGTTCAGTTTATTTTATGTTAAGGCCACTGATCAATTTCAAATTGAATTTTGTGCTGGGTAATAAGTATGGATCAATTTGAATTTTTCTATATGCATCCATTCAGATTAAACATCACCATTTGTTAAAGTTGTCTTTTTTCCCCAATACCTTTTTATCAAAAAATCAAGTATTCAGARATGTGTGGGTTTATGTCTTAGTCTTCAACATTATTCCATTGATCAACATGTCTATTTTTGTACCATTAACATGCTAGTTTAACTACTTTAATTCTGTAGCACAACATGAAACTAGTCATGGCAATACTTCCAGCATTTGTTTTTTTGTTTGTTTGTTTTGTTGTGCTTTGTTTTGTTTAATATTCAGAATTGTTTTAGCTATCTTGATTTTTTATTTTGATATAATACTAAAGATTATCACACATACATACACACATATGAAGTATTTTGTTGGAACTTTAATGATCTAAAAGACAATTCCTAATGATGGAAGAGACAGAGCCTCAATTAGATATCTCCTGTGGCCTAATGAAGCTTCTAGTTCCCAGACTTGTTTATATACAAATATGTTTTTGGACTAAGGTGTCACATGGGAATCCACAAACTATCTAGTCTGTTACCAAAGGCTAATGTTTGCTCTCCCCAACTGGTGAGGACTCATTGCTGAAGCTAACATCTATACAACTTATCGAATGTGAAGAGGTAGAAATGGTACCTATGCAAGCCTTCACCCCACCCCTACCTGCTATAATCTTTGGTATAGGAAGGTACTCTGTATGCTCCAAACAGAGGAACATAAACATCAACCTAGCTCCAGAACCTCTGGTCTTCAATAGTGTCCTGCTGTAAAGCTTCACTAGTGCAATGGTGCCATACAATGGTGCTATCTGATTTGACTGAAGGGCCATGTGCCAAGATCCAACCCATATCTTACACTGCTTGGGTTACCAGGAACATGACACTAGATAGCCTAAGGTTCTAGGGCAAAACCAAATGTTAAAGCTCTAAAATGATTTCTAAAGACACTCTGTTATACTCATAGATCAGTGCTGTATCCACAGCTCATTCGTCATCAAAAAAAAAAAAAATTCTCTTCCAGCAAATGACACAAATATAACCAATACAAAGACTTACAACCAAATAAGATGCAGAGATAGAGACCTTAGAACACTAACCATTAAATGAGGTGTCTCCGTCAAATCCTCTCCTCAAGGTTCAGTACATTCCTCATAAGAGGAAGCAATAGGAGTGTACAAGCCAGAAGAGATGGAGGACAGCAAAGAACTCAGCAGACCAAGGTCTGCCAGATCAACACTATCAATACAGATRTGAACTCACAGATATTGATTCTACATGCATAAGGCCTGCAAGGGTCTGTACCAGTTGTAGTCTTAGAGCTAAAAGGAAAATTGGACACATGTTCCTATTCCCATATTGAAGCAACCTTTCACTAATAAACACTTGCAAATAAATCTTAGATTCCGCTAAGGGTTTTGCAATTAAGAAACAAACTACTATTAARAGGGTGCTGAAGGCCAGCAGTAGAAAGTTAACAGATAAAGAACTCAGTGATGTCTTCAGAAATTCATTGTCTCATAATGTCATGGTAGGACTTTTGATTTTCTTTTCAACTTTATCTTACTATAACATATTTTCATTCTGTATATAAATAYATTATTTTTCTTCTATCTTTTTCAATATAGGTCATTTGTATACATTTTATAGATTCCAATTTAGTATTTTAATAGAATTCTGCAGTGAGTGAACAAGTGTGTTTCGCTTCCTTTTTTCTTCTATTGTGCTCTTTTCCTTCTGTTTGTTTTGTCTAATTATGACATATTTTTATTTCATTCTATTATGCTATATTTATTATGATGTATTATTCCTACAGTAGATTTAATTTTATCTTATTGTTTTATTCTAGTATAATTAATTATCATCCTATAGAAGCAAAGCCAGTTTGCTTTCCAATAATAAACCAAAAGAGGTGAATGTGGATAGGAGGAAAGGTGAAGAGGAGCTGGCATTCAGAGAGGGGAAACTGCAATCAACATATATCATATGAGAAAATAATGTATTTTTTCAATTAAAGGAAAACATGAGGTAGAATTGTAAAATAATAACCATCCATGTTCAATGAAATTCTTTCATATGTAAAAAATGTGGAGTAAGTATCCATATCAGCATTTTGTAGAGAAGAAATAATACAATGCCCATTTTTTTTGTGGGGGTGGCAAAGAAGCACGTTTTAGGGAGCCATTCTTTTATACTCAAGTTGCTTGTCACGGAGAAGGTAGCTGCCTCTGTTATTTGTTAAGTATGCACTAGGAAGAGAATATAGTGACTGAAAACTTGATGATTCCTGTATCTCAGTGAATATTGCATTTGAGTAGAATTGTAGTATTGATAATATGCCCCATCAGCAATATAAAATATAGGTAAATATTCTTAGTGTTTTCAAGAATTGTACTGAAATTAATGACATTTTTAATGAGATAAGTAAACACCTTAAGAAAGGAAAAGATTAATGTCTGGAGGAAAGTAGAAAAGCAGAAGTATAAATGACTTTATTTGGAATGAACGTGAAAAACAAATTAACTTTTGGTAATGATAGACTGTTGCAGTCAAAGAGAGGGAAACAAATTAATCTAATAGGCACATGAAATGAAAAACGAAATGAATTATAAAGTAAGTTCACTGCCTATTTACTTAATTCTGAGTCTAGTGAGAAAAAGGATGCCCATTCCCAAGAAAGGCAATGCATTTTATGAGTGCTGATGGGTATAGAGGGATACCACTAGCCTGAAACTCCTTTGAGATATTACACCAAATAATGAGTGTATTATCAGAAATAGGTTAATGTGTATGGGACATCAAATGCATGTGCTCTGTGGAAAGACAGCATGG
>BDUI01016336.1:33407-46839 GCA_002335545.1 Apodemus speciosus
CAGGTGTAGTCCTGGCACGGTGTGTCTCAAACAATCCTCTACTCTGGTGAAACCTGCCTACCAATCTGTTGCACAGTCACAGAAGCAAAGATAGCAGCCAAAATCCACTCTCTTGTAGTTGTATTTGGGTATGTAGCTCTGTGGCCCCTGATAAGCTCTGGATGCAGGCTGTGCAAGCTGCCTCCTCCTCCTTGGCTGCTGGATGTATAGCTGGCTTCCTGCACTGCTTGGAGATGGTGCACTGTGGCCAAGGGAGTTCCCAATCTGGAGGCAGAAACCGGAAAGCTCTTGCCAGAGACCTCCTGACTGGATCCCCCAATCTGCAGGGCCAGTCTCACCTGTGTAGGCTGCCTCCTTCTTGCTGGCTGTTCAGGTAATATCTTCCTAAGATCAAATATTAACAAGGGGCAAGGAAATGAATGAAGAATTGTAGGAACATTTTTTAATTGTTTTCTTGGAAATTTAGGAACAAAATAAAATGCATTTGGAAGGTTGCCCTGATGAGAGAATTCATGGTACAAATTTTAGTTCTGGGTTTTGTACAATGCAATGTCTCAATATTTCTTAGCATCTACTGCTTTTCTGGGTTAAAAGTAATTGTTATTTAAGTTCACTGTTCTTTACAAAGGTTGAGAGACGGAGTACCACTTCTTTTGTTTAAGGTGTGCTTCACTGTGAAAACCTGGGTGTGACCTCCCTTTAACTGCAAGACTGAAACTCAGTTCAAGTCACAGCCAGCTCAACTGCACTTCAGCTTCTGCCTCCTTTCTGAAGCCACTCCTGTCWCTGCTCACACCAAACTACTTATCACCTAAACTTCAACCATTGCTCACACAGATTTCAAAGTAATGCCTGTATTTTAAGGTCTACATTTGAACTTAAACATGTGGGCATTTACTACCCAATAAAATAAGCCTTTATACAGTTAGAGATAATAACATATATTTCTTTAATATTTTATTTTGAATGGACTCTTAAAGGTATGTAACTCTGTGTGTGGGGGGGTGTGTATGAGAGAAAGAGAGAGAGAGAACCTCATATATTTTACCTTATTTTTGTAATGAGAGTACATGCAATTTGCACTCTCAGCATTTTGTCAGTATACATTATTTAATGTAAACATCAGGATGGGTAATGCATTTATTAAGACCATTAATCTTTTCTAATTGTAATTTTGGGTCAATATACAACACCATTAATCTTTTCTAATTGTAATTTTGTTTACAGCACCATTAATTAGCATGGACCTGCTAAATAAACCTGCAAGGCAGTGATATCTACTACCTGTTGAACTGCCTAAATCAAAAAGCCAAAGATGATGGGGAAAATATGATGTGTCCAATGTGTTTGAATAAAATTGATTCCAGCCATTTTGAAATCTGTGGGGATCTTGCTCATTTTTTTGCTTCACCACATGAGGAGAAAATGAGTTCTTCTAAAAATCTATTTTAATTGATATTTTATGTAATAATCATATATACCTATGTATGTATAATTTGTTTGAATCAATTGTCATTCATTCATTCTCCTTTCTTTCCCTCATAAATTCACATGCTTCCTCTCTCTTGTATTTATTAATTCCTGATGAATTCATGTGTGTGAGGCATAGGTACTTTTTGTTCACAGATAAGCACTAGGGAAACCAGGAATGTTAAACACATAAGCTATCTCTTCAAAGGKAGATGTATAACATCTTTTCCATCCAGAAGGCTCAAGGTAGCTGTAGTTAAGGGCATTTTGGTATTTCTGCTATCTGTACTGTGGAAAACATGCCTGATTCTGCCTCACAGTTCTATAATTAGCTTGTTTTTTTCTAGTTAATCTATAGAACCTATCTTTACAAGGCGTTTCAATGTAGTCCTGGCTTAAATATTGTTGTGTATGTTGAATGTAATTGATTATCAGCAGAAAACTTCCAAATTGTGCTGTGCTTTTAWACCAACATTGGCTACTTAATCATGTATAACCAAACTTTCTTGTTCCCTCCTGCAGACTGTTATATGGTAGTCATAGAGACCATTGCTTCCATTGAGTGCCATCTGTGTATTTGTGGATGTGTTACTGTCAGATTCTRCATTGGTAGTATATCAGAGCATGTACTAAGAACTAAAGAAAGTGCACTCTGTCTGTCTGTCTGTCTGTCTGTCTGTCTCTCCCATGTGTGTGTCTGTATGTATGTGTGTGTGTATGTGTACTCTCCAATTGTTAGAAATCTACTAGTTATGGATATGCCTTATTAAGCTTCTCTGCAATCATGCTTGAATTTCATCTGTCTCACATTTGTGCAAGTCTTCTGCATGTCGTCCCATACACTATCAGTTCTTGTGTTGTCTTGTGCTGTCAAGTCCAACAAATAGTGCTGCAGCCACACCCACTCCCTCTGGCTTTTACAATTGCTTTGTTCTCCCAAGAAGATAAATGAAGTTTTGTGAAGAACAAATAACATACATGCCTCATTTTAGAGTTAAATATTCCAAACTCTCTTATTCTCTGCATATCGATTAATTGTTAATCCATGTACTCCTACCTATTCCAGAAGATGGAACCCTTGCCTGGAACCATTATCATGAGTTTTGGTTCCAGATGGTAAAAGTCTGAAACTTTTGTGAGCCATTAGTGAATAATAAACAGCTGGTTGGTCACAAACTATTTTGATGGGTAGCTTGTTCACACTAAGGACTTTACATACTTCCATATGACTTATGCTTTAGTGTCGGAGGACACTATATATTTTCTATCTGAAATATGGACATTATAATGTCCATTATAATGGTGAATTCTTCAGTGCTTGCACATCACTAGAGGTATGAGGGCTAGCTTTGTCACTGAAGCCTTCTGGGTTTTTAATCAGCAGTTGAATGTAGCCAACTGGGACACAGCAGTGAGAACCAGAACTCATGGCAGGCTAACTTGTAGACACTAGAAGATAACTATTCTTACTATACTAAATGAATGAATGCATTTTGAAAACAWCTCCTACTGGTTTAATGCCATGTTCAYAAATTGTGCATTTCTTAACCCTTCCTCCAAGAAGTGACTTTTTGTGGAAGATAATAGTTAATACAGAAACAACCATAAACTTTTTCTGAGATGCTGTGACATAAAAGTATCCTTGGCACCTCCCATTCATGTACTGTGTCCTTGGAGCACAACTGCTCCCCCCCCCCCTCAGATGCCAATTGGTTATACTCAAGTGCTGATTTAAAGAACAGAAAGTTTCAGTGACAGAGAAACTGAAACTTTCTGTTCATGCATCTAGTGATGTGCAAGCACTGAAGAATTTCCACTATAACCTCCATATGTCAGATAGGAAATATATAGTGCCCTCTGACCTTGAACCTTGAGAAATATGGAAAGGTCCTTGGTGTGAACAAGCTACCTATCAAAATAGTTTGTGACCTATGTGATGTTAACTAATTGCTCAATACGAGTTAAAAACTTTCACCATCTGCAGTTATACAAGCAGCTAAAATCTCACAAAATACATTGATAAGAAGGAAGGAAATCATTTTACCAAATCATGAAGGTCACCATAGCTACAAAAATTCATGTAAACATATATTAAAAATAAGTGTTGGCGAGAGAAAATATAAAAGAAGATTAGAAGCATAATATTGGAAATTTTACTGTTTCCTGAATACACAATCTTTGTAGGGCCAATGATTAAGGTTTTCTGAAACTCTCCATTTTCAATCTGTGCCACATTCAGGTCTATAAAGTTTTGATTAAGGTAGATTATTCAGTATCTTCTCTTTCTCCTCTGCAACTCACCAATGAATGYMTCCTTATTTTGAATTTCTGACAGAGTAGTCACATTGTTTTGCCAGAAAGCACAATTAAAATGAGTAATATACTAATTCTTTAAATTAAGTTCTTAAATTTATTTGGTTTTTCTTACATCTGGAAAGAATAATTGCTGGAAAACATAATTTGAAGCTGTAGAAAATTTGCAAATCATACAAGCAAACTACTAGTATTATTCCCTTCTCAATATGATCAGAACAATATTTATCATAAGCTCATATGTCTTTGAAACAATAATTTTTGGTTCCTTTTAAAGAATTTTATCACCATTTTCCAGATATATTTTAAATTTCCCTTAGTTAATGGAGGCATATAAARGACAGTTTTATTTTACCWTTGAAAAATCACTGTAATTGTGAAAAATGGTTCTTTTAGTTGCAGTAGTCATCAGGAGTGTCCACCAGTAGCAGAGCCCTTCTCTGTCCTCACACTGACAACCCTACATCTATTCAGTAGACAACTGTATTTCAACATAGCACATAGATTAAGTTTTTCCCACTTGGGAGCTGTGACCTTTGGGTGATAAATGTGGCATAAACACAAATATTTTACTAGCCTTTAAAGAATTGTCTTTGTCAAAACGTGGGAACAGGGATTGTTTTCATGCAACATTTGAAACAGATTTATAATATTAAAATATGATGAATGAGAAGAAGGGGAAACAATAAATTCTAATGTGAGCATACTTTCGATAACCAAGAAATGCGTGCTCATCAGAGAACTCCAAGTGTTTAAATCTCATAACTCATAGGTTTCATATCTTGCACTTAGCAGAATCACATGGCTGCCTTATAAATCTGTAGATTATTAGATCCTGCTCCCACACTTTGAAAGTCCGTAATAAAAATTGTGTACGTTTAGCACATTCTCCCACATGAATTCTCTGTAGTTGGGAAAACAGCATTTACAGCTAGCTACAACTTCCCACTTCCAACTCAGCATATAATTTTGACAGTTTTTTTACTGTAATAAGCACTTTTCTATAAGTGTAAGATATGTGAAATAATTGTCTTTAAATCATAGGATTAATTAAGGTAATATATTCAGACCACTCAAACTTAATAAATATTATCCAATATTTTATTGTTTATTGATAATTTATTTTAAATAAAATAAACTCATCCTTTGAAAGTATGTAAGATGTGTACACAAGCTAATTTCAAATTGATACTTTAATAATGTCAATAGGTCTTCAAATATATTGGTAAAAATTTCCCTACATTTGCCACTGTGCATTCAAGTAAGAAAATTTCATCACAGCCATGTTTAATTACAGTAATATTTGTTATCATTGGAATCTGTTTAGGAAATCTATGTAGGAAGTTTTACATATTCTGAAATGTGTAAAATTTCACCCTAACCCTAACCCTAACCCAAACCCTAACCCTAACCCTAACCCTAACCCTAAACCTAACCCTAAACCTAACCCTAAACCTAACCCTAACCCTAACCCTATGGAAATCTATGTAGGAAATTTTACACATTCTGGAAAACACACAATAAAAATACTTTTTATTTTCATTGGGTAATAACTTGAAAATATTTTTAAACCATTTTTCATTAGTTTACTTCCTTTTCTGATACAAGACACCTCTCAGAACTTGTTATATTAGGTAAGAGGAGAATAGTATAATATTCAGCATTTCTGAGTATTCAGACCAAGTATGTAAGTATTTTTATTTGATGCTAAAAAGAAATTAAATCTCTGATTTAAACTACTTGAATGGTCTGAGAAAGTCAGTAGAACATTATAAGAACCTCGAGTACAAGGGAAACATCTGCAAGACATTTTTTAACAAGGAAGAGAGTTATCAGGTACAAAGGCCTCATTCCAGGTGTTTTTTTTTTTCAGAGACAAAGTAAAAAGCCAGAGGCTTCCTACTATCAATATTACCCTGACATGAGCACAGAGGCAAAGATCTAGTAAGAGGATCAAGCCCAAAGCCTTGAAACTCTAATATAAATCTAAGCTTCACAAGAAAATTAGAATCCAGGCAAAGTTATCTTCTTATTGAAAACTGTTCAAAGTTAGTTCCCAATGCTTTCTCTACAATGGAAAGCACACAGAGTAGTTTTTCAAATAGTTTTAAATGTATTAAATATCAGATAATATAAAAATCACCAGCAGCAGTGTAATCCTGAGACTACATAACTGATCCTGAAAGGGATGGTTTGTACAGTTCTCAGAATTACTCTATGAATTCACTGAGAGAGAACACCTGGAACAGATTTTGGCTATTAGGGATGATGGTTGGTTTCTGTCCCCAACTGTTCAATGCTGTTTGGAACGGAACAACTGAACCTAAGTCAAATCTTGATTCGAAGGGGGCAAACTATGAGAAAGCATTTGTGGAAGCAAATGAGAGGGAGAATGGGGGAGGGGGACTCTGGGAGGGGTAGCAACATTTGGAATGGCAGTAACAAAAATAATTTTAAAAACAACAAACTAAAGAAACTAAAAAAGTGGTATAGCTGGGTCTTCAGGTAGATATAGTTCCAATTTTCTGTGATTTTCTTATTGGATATATTCTTTATTTACATTTCAAATATTATCCCCTTTGCTGGTTTACCCTCTCCGGGATAGTCCCTATCCCATCCTCTCTCCCCCTACTTCTATGAAGGTTTTCCTCCACCCACCCCCTTCCACCTCCTCAGCCTCAATTCCCCTATGCTGCATAGGGGAGCCTTCATGGGACCAAGGACCTCTCCTCCCATTGATGCCTGACAAGGTAATCCTCTGCTACATATGCAGCTGGAGCCATGTGTACCCCTTGGTTGATGGCTTAGTCCTTGAGAGCTTTCAGGGGTCTGGTTGGTTGATATTGTTGTTCTTCCTATGAGGTTACAAACCCATTCAGCTCCTTCAGTCCTTTCTCTAACTCCTCCATTAGGGACCCCCTGCTCAGTCTAATGGTTGGCTGTGAGCATCTGCTTCTGTATTTGTAAGAATCTGGGAGGGCCTCTCAGGAGACAGCCATATCAGGCTTCTTTCAACAAACATTTCTTGGCATCCACAATAGTGTCAGATTTTCATGACTGTACCTGAGATGAATCCCCAGGTGGGACAGTCTCTGGATGACCTTTCCTTTGGTCTCTGCTCTACATATTTGCTCAAGTATTTTTTCCCCCTTCTCAGAAGAACTGAACCACCCACACTTTGGTCTTCCTTCTTTTTGAGCTTCATGTGGTCTGTGAATTGTATCTTGGGTATTCAGAGCTTTCCTCCTGGGAATATAACTAGAAGATGCTCCAACATGTAATAAGTACACAAGCTCCACTATGTCCATGGCAGCATTATTTGAAGCTGGAAAGAACCCAGATGTCATTCAACTGAGGAAAGGATAGAGAAAATGTTGTATATTTACACAATGGAGTATTATTCAGCTACTACGAATGATGAATTCATGAAATTCCTAGGCAAATGGATGGAACTAAAAAATATCATCCTGAGTGAGGTAACCTAATCACAAAAGAACACACATGGTATGTACTCACTGATAAGTRGATATTAGCCCAAAAGCTCTGAATATTTCCAATTTTCTGAGGAAAATCCAGATTGATTTCCAGAGTGGAAAGTTGTGTTACTCTTTCTCCACTTCCTTGCCAACATGTGCTGTCACCTGAGTTTTTTTTTATCTTAGCCATTTTGATTGGTGTAAAGTGGAATCTCAGGGTCATTTTGATTTGCATTTCCCTGATAACTAAGACTTTAAACTTTTCTTTAAGTGCTTCTCAGTCATTTGAGTCCATCTCCAGTGGATAAATAGGGCACCAAGTGGAGAGATTATGCCATTCAATAGTCAAAAACGACCCAGAATTTTTCCTATTGGAACTGCAGGAACAAAAATGGAGAAGAACCTGAGGAAAAGGAGGTTCACTGACAGACCCAAATTGGGATCCAGCTCAGGGGGTGGCCCCAAGGCTTGAAACAATTATTGATGCTATTGTGTGCTTACATAAAGTGACCAATGATGACTGCCCTCACCTCAGAAAGGCCCAAGAAGCATCTGAAAGAGTCAGATGCATATATTTACACTCAACCAATGGAGAGAAGCTGGTGACCCCTGTGGATTAATTAGAAAAAACCTGGAAGACGCTGAGGAGGAGGACAATCCTATAGAAAGACCAGAAGTCACAAATGAATAGGAGAGGCAAAAGTATGAGATTTTGTAATGATTAGGAACAAGGGTAATAGCTCAAAGACCTAATTCAATATCTAAGCCTGRACTTCCTTCTAAAGCAATAAATCAGCTTTTAAAGGCTCTAACCCTTGGGATCTCTCAGACATTGAGCCACCAACCAGGCTACATAACCCAACTGATATGAGGCCCCCAACACATATACAGCAGAGGACTACCAGGTCTGAACTCAGTCAAAGTAGATGCACCTAAGCCTCGAGAGACAAGGGCCCCAGGGAGCAGGGATGGTCTAGTAGGGCTGGGGCATTGTCTTGGAGAAGGGGGGTGGCAAGCATGGGATGTAGAACAATCAGAGGGTAGCCTGGGAGAAGAATAAAATCTGGTCTGTAAAAAAAAAGATTAATGAATAAGAGAAAAAAATCTAAAAAAAAATTAATGATTGAAAACATAAAATGTATCTTTGGAAGAACTGGATAAGTGTAAAAATAACCTTCAGGTGTTAGGCTAGTTAGGGAACCCAACAAAGCTACTGGAAGGCTTCCACAAATGGTCACCTTTGGATTCTTAATTTGATTTTACTTTTCTACAGACACTTCTTGTTCTGTATTCTGATTTTGCCAATTAAAGAAAGAAGAATAGACATGGCATGATGTGCTTCAAAGTCATGATTCAAACTGGTAAATTCTTAGCTTCTTCATCTGGTGACTTCTTTCTGAAGCACATAGACCAAACTATTTGATTCAAACTGAGAAATGGGATCTAAAATGTTTCATTTTTATTTTTAGAAGTTGCTCAGAGCCCAAAGACAGTTCTTTCTTTCTTTCTTTCTTTCTTTCTTTCTTTCTTTCTTTCTTTCTTTCTTTCTTTCTTTCTTCTCTTTCTTTCTTTCTTTCTTTCTTCTTCCTTTCTCTCTTTCTTTCTTTCCTTCTTTCTTTCTCTATCTCTCTTTCTCTCTCTTTCTTTCTCTCTCTCTCTTTCTTTCTTTCTCTCTCTCTCTTTCTTTCTTTCCTTCCTTCCTTCCTTCATTTCTTTCTCTTCTTTTTTTAATTTAAGTTTTTGCTTATTCATTTTATATTCTGCTCACTGCCTGGTCACCCCCTCCCACAATACTTCCTCCATTCACCCTCCCCTCCAATGAGCAGGGGGGAGTCCCCTGGGTATTACCCAAACCTAGTCTCCGTGAGGCTAGGTGATTCCTCTCCCACTGGGGCCAGACAAGGCATCCCAGCTAGAAGAACATATCCCACACATAGGCAACAGCATTGGGGATAGTCCCCCATGCAGCTCAGGACACACATGGAGATTAAGCTGCACATAGGCTACATTTCTGCTGGGAATCCTAAGTCCAGCAAATTCTTACTGTGAGCAAGCTGACTCTTAGTAACTCCTTCAATAATCTTAGATGCTTAATTACAGTTCCTAAGGTTCTTCAATTTGAGATGGATTAGTAAGGGCAATCTAGAATAAAACCATTGAGGTGTAGATATCTCATAGGACTCCAKATTTTAGAGYTTTACAGGCATAAACTACTAATCTTGCAAGCCTCAATCTTCTTCACGGTCGCTCATGTAGAGCAGCATAAAGATAATGTGGTAGGGAATACTAAAGATATAGCTAGAAGACATCACTAAATATGTACTCCTTTGTCTAGAGAATGCTCAATAACCCATCTACATCAAGCACTTATTTAAATTATATCTTGTTGCACAAGACTCAATTTGAGCAACATACATTGAAAAGGAAACTTCTGATATTGTACTGCTCCCCAATTTTGCAAGGATATTAAGTTGAAAATTAAAAACCTGTCTCCAGAAGGAAGTAAATTGTAATATTATCTTGTAACTTGACATTTTGATTTACAAGATCAAGGACAAATGCTTGGAGGTACCTTATATGCTAACTTTATTTTCATCCAAAGATAATCCAAAATGGTTAATGAGTTTTCAGGTCAAAACTGCCAAGGCAACACACATTCAGGAACCTCAATTTTCTCCCTTTAAAGCTCCCATGAATATCTGGGTTTCCAAACTGCATGCTACTCTTGTTCCCTTCTGCATTCTTTATCTGGAAGAACAAAAGTAATTACTTCCTTTGTATTTGTTTTGACCTAAGATGGTCCAATACCGGGATGAGAAGAAGACCTAATAGGGCTGCTCTCTTATCCCTCCAAAACGAATAAGATTAAAACTTGCCCAAGAAAAATTTTGCAAGTACCAAGGAAGTAACCAGAAATATCCCAAGGACTGTCAGTCCAGACTTCATGTCTGATTAACATGGAAATCATGCTACCTTTCAATCAAGAATTTATAAATGTAAAAGTGTCATGATTTTATAGGCTAAAGAGATTAATGAAATGGATTACATGAAAGTAGTGAGGGAGGAAGACTAGTGACAGATAAGTGCTACTACCGGTAGTATGACTGTTTCCTTTGATTACTCTAAGTGGACTGATAATTGTCACCTGGGAATGAATTGTCCATGTCATAGAAGTGCTAAGAGAAAACTTCAGCAAAGCCCTGAATTACACCGTACTGTCTAAACATCAAGGGAAAGAGAAAAAAAAAATGTAGTAGTATTTCTTGAGAAGCTCTAGGAGTCTTTAAGCACACCAACTCAAGTTCTGAATCAGCAAATGGACTCCTGATTATGAAAGGCCACTTTAGAAGCCTAATCAGCCTGAGTTATCAAAACAGTAAGAGGTTCCCCCCCCCACCCCCGCCCAGCACAATGACATTCTGGTTAACCTACTAAGAAGTGTCATCAAGGTATTATAAAATTAAATCTAGACCGATTCATTCCAAAAAACTGCAAAACCAACCAACCAAMCAAACAAACAAAAAGAACAACGGCAAGAAAAATATTCTGCTATCAGTTGCAGTAACAGCAGGCAAAACAAGGCCTCCTGAGAAGAGGGGAGGAATCCCAATCCAAGCCTGCTTTAACTATAGACAAGGATGGCATCATTTTGGAGGCATCCCAAGCATGTCTCAAACACTGAAGATCTAATGACACTGGATCCTTTCTGATGGTAAAAATCCTAATATAAAGAACTGATAGCAACTTTTATGATAAAAACAATCTTTTATGGTTCCTGCCTGCCRGAMCATTTTGTCCATGGAGACCATTCTGGAGAAATGCATTTTTTTAAGAACCTCTTTATGGAAGACAACCTGTTTAAAGGAAGATATGGACAACCCCTTGTAGTTTTCCATCTTTATTACTCTGAGGAACATTATTTACTTGCAAATAATAGAAATAAAAATAAACCCTAAGTATGGGGGAAACACAAGCAGAAAGAAGGAACCAGTTGTAGACACTTGTGACCATATACACTTTTTTCTTGCTCACAAACTGTATCCTTCAGTGACAGAAGCTCATCCAAGGTTGAGTTCTTATAGTTGGCAAGGTCATATCAAAAGGCTACTTAGGACTTTGAAAGAGACTTTGCAATACACCTAACTCTGGGTTCAAAAACTAAATTGGGAATTGCTATTACTTAAAATCTATCATCAGATTAGTAAAGCCATCATTCTCATCCACTTTACAGTCTCTAAACATACATTCTGATAGCTCAAACTCCTAAGATAATTATATGGGGTGGGTATGTGTTTGAAAGATACTTTCCTGTGAATTCTACYRTACCTTGATCTCTATTGTTTTTGCCATTGACATTCCCTAAGGGAAAAATAAAGTTAATTTGGCCATTATTTCCCTTAATGTTTGGAAATATTTTCAATCCTTTTGAGGAAGTGTTATCAAGGAGCTTGTCTAAAATTTCCAATACAATGTGTAGTAATTGACTATGTTAATACCATTCCTTTTGCTACTACCAGGAAAAAACTCAYAATAAGTTTGTAAAGCCCTACTCAAGTGCATGGAACCCAGAAGTTGTAGGGCTGCAATTCTTAAAACCCATCTATGTCAGAACTCTGACAAGGATTTGGCACCAAGTTTGTSAAAAGAAGATTGAGCTGTAAACAAAACAATAAATGAGCAGGCCAGCTTGGTAAAAATACTGGCTTTACAGAGATAGCATTTGAAAACTCTATAATGATATCAAATAATACTTATTTTCTTAGCCTAACACTTGCGGTCTTCTGATGTAAACCAAGAATCGGTAACAGATAAATCATCAATACTGTTATCTTGGAGACACTTAGTACAACAAGCACTTAGGCCAGCTTTACCAACCTCAGTGGCATGTAACTCTGGGTCCTGAGATAAAAAAGAATCAGAGTTAATACTTCCAGTTAGAAAGTTGTAGGAGTTGAATTCAGAGAAGCTGTATGTGACGCTCACATGCCTGGAACCTCACCCATTATTCTTGGCAGTATCTGAAAGCTCTTAGATGACTTTATCTCTCACTTAGTCTTTTGCAGTTATTCACCTTCTGCCTCTACTCTTGGCTCTATAGCATGTATAATGAAAATAATTTCATTACGGGGCTTTCCACAACAGGAGAAACTGTATTAAAGTGTCCCAGCATTAGCAAGGTTGAGAAAACCTGTTCCAGTAAAATTTAGCACAAACACTGACTTACAATGAAGTTAGTGAATTACCCCCTTCTTGATAATTTCATTTAATGTACATTTCATATACATATATGGTCATATTTCTGTGTCTTTGTGATAAAATRTCAAGGAACAGCCTTATTTTATTAGCTACCTGAGATCTTAAAGTATAGGGGTTTAGTATAGACATGTAGTAAAATTAAGTTTCATAGCAAATTATGAGGATAGCTGTTCACTTGACATTCATTATCAAGGTCTGCATAAGTGATTAGAATCAGTTTCAGCTGTTTATTTGTTTCAGCTGATTCCACTGTAAAAGGGATATTTTAATGAAGGCAGGAGGACTAAAGCCAAAGAAAGCCTTCATAGGTTACCGCTCTTAGTGGACAATAATCATAGGATGTTATCTGTCAGGGGGACATTTACTGAAAGAATCTGGATAAAAAAATTCATTTATCATTCATGAAATTTTAAAGGGTGCTCATCTGCACTGATCAATTAAATATGAAGTAATTCTAACCTACAGTAATTTACAGAACAAAAGAACATGGGCACTTAACATTCTCATCAAATGTTCATACTCTATAATTAATTTAGATTGCCTTTCAATTGAATTTAGTGAATACACTTAATGACCCATGGATCATTTTCATAGCCTAACCTCAAATCTTATCTGAGGTAATGACTATCCAAACATACTGGATTATTTTTTTCTCCATAACTTTCTGTCTGTATCTGCAAAAGTTGCACTACGTTTGTAACTAAGAAACTCACAGCCGCGCCTGGTGGCGCCAGCCTGTAATCCCAGCACTTGGGAGGCAGAGGCAGGCAGATTTCTGAGTTCGAGGCCAGCCTGGTCTACAGAGTGAGTTCCAGGATAGTCAGGACTACACAGAGAAACCCTGTCTCGAAAAAGCAAAATAAATAAATAAATAAATAAATAAATAAATAAATAAAATAAATAGAATATAAAAATAA
>BDUI01016344.1:0-15269 GCA_002335545.1 Apodemus speciosus
GACTGGATCTCATGGTAGATCTATTAAGAGATTCTTGAGGAACTACCAGATGGATTTCCAAAATGGCTGTAGAAGTTTATAATCCGACCTGTTCATATATTTTAAATGGCATATGCTATTACTRTTTCTTTTTTACAGTCAAGATTTGCACATTTTTTGTAATATTTTTATGCTTTCTCATGGTATTGTYTTCTTTCTGCCTGAAGAATTTCTCTATCRTTTCTGAGAACTTTCTGAWTCTGTGACAAATACCCAAGGAAAACAATAGGAAGAAATAAAGATTTGTTTTCACTCATGCATTCAYATTTTTAGCCCCTGGTAGCTGGCTGCATTAGTTCTAAGTCCGTGGGGGATGCTTAAAGCCCTCCTCACCTTACTGCATTCAGGAAGGAGGGAGAAACAGGAGGGTGTGCCTGCACTGAGTGAGGACTTTCACTTTTGTTTCTTTCTGGACCCTACTTACTAGATACCTGTTCTCACTTTGAAATCCATTAACTACGCTCTGGAACTGACCTCATGTATACACACAAACCAAACTAATGATCAAAAACCACCACCACTAAGCTCTATTGTTATCTTCCTTCTGTCTCCTGATGCATTTAGAATTTCCTCATTGTTCTGTGCTGTCTGTAGTTTCACTTAGCTTGGATATAATGTTCACTTGACTGATTGATTGATTGATTGATTGATTGATTGGGGGGATTCACCAAACATCTTGAGTCTGGATGCATATCTGACATTTGTTATCCTATTCCTAGGTAGCAAATTAGCAATACATTTGTGCCTTTGGACAACATTAGTCATGACCTCCCAATTCTAAGTTCAGAACCCAAGAGATAGCATGGCTTAGTTGTATAGAAAGAAATCAGGGTGCTGGTCTATGTTCTACTCTTTCTAGAAGCTCTAAGAAGGAATGACTTATAAGCACATCTATTTCTTTGTGCTTGGAAGAAATGAAATATGTATTTCTTTGCTAGCTCTCTGCAGAAGCAGTTTTGACTATTATGGACTACTCAGATTCTTGAAGAGATGAACCCTTTCCCTCAAGGTCAACAAAATAGAATCTTATGTTGCTTGCTTGAAACTCTGGCATCATGAAAAGCCTGGTATGGTTTGAAGCTCACCTAGGCAGGTGAGATTTACTCAAAGTAGGTTCTTTTTTCATTACACTTGTAATATAGTTTAGAGAGGGAACTAAAAGCCGTAGATTCTTTGCCCTGGCTTAAGTTATGATGTTWAGCATGAGCTATTGAAGAGATTCTCGTGGCCATCTTCAATGATTTCCTAATTWAATAATTTAAAATTATTTCCTAACCCACATAGGATGGGAATTTTCTACACTGTCYCATACCTTTTAGTATTTCCTATATGTTTCCATCTCTTTTCTTGTGTTTAAAAGTAGTTATTTCCACTGATCTGTTTTCCAGTCATTAATTGATCCTTTATTCCATAGTGATTCCTCTGCAACTACATCTAAATWTTAATATCACTTTTATGGTCTGTAAAAGTAACTAGTATTCACCTGACTTAATTGTCTTAAACACTTACTGTTGAATAAGCTCAGGATTTCTGGCTCTTTCTGAACTAGGGCTGGTTCAGCTCACATGTTCTGTCCCAAACTCCTCTCCAAGTTGATTCAATTGGGCTCAATTTCTGGATGACTCTGCCTGGCCTCATACTAACTTTAGCATTCTGCTCTAATCTTCTGGCTCCTCATTCTCTGGCTCTTTCTGTCTTCACCCGAACCTGTATATATAAAATTGTCCTGGTAAAAACTGTCATACACACACACACACACACACACACACACACACACACACACACACCATCTTCTCCTGAGCTGCTCTTCTGTGTCTCTCATTCCTCTATACTCTCATAAGAGGTGGAAGTATTCTATCTCTGACTCATTCTGTCAAATATTTTTCTGATTAGTCACTTTGTCTGCGTCTCAATTAGATGTTATTATTTGGGATTAAAGATGTGTACTTAAAGGCTTGTCTGTTTTCTAGCCAGAGGAAATAAAGGCATGTGGTGTGTTTTCATTGCAGTGAGATCACACAGACCTAGGTGTTTGGACGTTATCCCTTGACAGAGCAACCGTGTTGCTAGATTAAAATTCCTCTACAATGATCCCATGATATCACAGAAATACCAATGTCTAACAATGTTATGCATACTTTGTTCTCTTTCTGGTAGTTTCTGATATACCGTTCTCTGGCAACTAATTCCATCAACCATATCAAATAAGACTTTGCTGATATTTATTGTTTATGTCTTCATTTTAAGCCCATTTTACTTCTTATTTTGGACTGCTTATAATAACATCAAGTTATTAGTATCACACATGAGAAAGACTGCTAAGTTGCATAGTTTCTAATTCTTTTCTTGTTTTTGTTTTATTTCTGAGGTCCTGTTATGTATATGTAGTTGTTATGTGTTATTAATGGATTTTTTTTCTTCATAAAACATTCCTTTCCATGACTGGTAACTGCAGTCTGTCTTCAAATCTACTTTCAATAATTTTAGCTTCTTAATGCTTTCTTTTCATGGTTATATCTGATTTGTCTTCCATGTATCTGCATCTTCATGTCTGATGTGTTATGGCTATTTCTCTCTTCTCTAACACTTGAATATATCTTTAAACTGCAATTTAAACTCCTAGATTAATGTTTAATATGTTTGATATAGGAGAATTTTAATCCATCTTCATTTTATTAGTGTTACTAATTTTTCAAATAAAAATTATTGACTTAAAAACAAAAGAAAAATTCCACATGCTGATTTAGTCACTCAACCGACTGCCTAGTCCCAAATTCTTTTTCATTGTTAGAATTAAATATATTTTGCTGCTTCATTTCAATGGCGTTTTTATAATCCATCTTCTATAATTTATAGACACTGTTCATCATTAGCTTATACATGGTTTGTGAAATGGTTTGATTTTCCCAACTCTTCTCACCTGTACCTTACCATTGTCTTCATGATGTTTCTTTGTGTGTAAAGGAAGCCCGAATGCGTTACCTCTAAGGATGCCTCTCTAGTATCAATATTTTTAATTCTAGCATAGCTATGAAGTTCTCTTCCCTCTCCCATTTTGCCTAGAGCAGGGAAACGTCATTCAGCATGCGGCTATCTCTGCAACAAAGGAGGAAAGTTCATCTCTCAGGCATCTTTCAGCAGCTTAGACAGGACTCTGAAGAAATCCACAAGCACCGTATTTTTTCTTTTTAGTTTATTGCCATAAACTCACTTCCCATTCTGGTTTTTGTTGGGGATGCCGGGTAAGCCTGAGCTCTAAGGCACACACTATTCTGAGTTCTCATCTGTGGAGGCGGCTCCTTGATGTGTCCTGGCGGCATCAATTAACTTGAGTCGTTTTCTCAATTAAAAACACACCGGTGGCTAATTTTGGGGAGCGTGATGACTAATGTGCCCCCTTTTGCTTTCTGTTCTCACCAAAGGTCTTAACCTTTCAAGTAATTCCTCACCTCCATCCCCATGTGTTCCTTAACATAATTTGCAATTAGCAATTTTTATACAACTTACATTTCTCATTCCCTTCCTGAATTTTTGTTTCGTTTTGTTTTGTTATTGTTTCACATTCTGCTCTAGCCCTAGCAGTGCTTGGCCACTGAGCTTGTCGAGCAAGTTCTACCTCGCTATTTTTATGCCTGACTGCTTTCCTTTTCTTATCTGGAACCCATTTCCCGATAGGCTTGTAACATTCTTCCAATCGTTCTGAAAATTTCGTCTCAAATAGTATCTCATTAGTTATGTAATCCCTGAGACTCCTAAATCCAAAAGTTATTTCCCTTAGTACTGATCGCAATATTTCTTGCCCTCTTTTTCATGATAGTAACCACGTATAAATCATATAAAACTTTCTTCTGTGATGTTTAATTGCTTGCCTTTCTAAGTAGAAAGAACTCTAATGGCAAACAGATATTTGTTGTATTGTTTACAATACTCTCCCTCAAATGAAAATGATGAGTAGCACATAGACATTTGGCAAATTTGTGGACTGAATAATTTTAATTTGGGCATTTGTTTATTTATGTTATTTAATGTGTTCTTTCCACTCAGGCCCAAGCCGTCTTTCTACCTGTTTGAGGGAACATATTTACTTTTTCGTTTCTCTGTTAGAATTATTGTTTTGTAACACAAGATATTTTTAATGACCTAATAAACTCCCAAATGATCTCTTTATCTTCAATCACTGTGTAAGTCTTTTTACATGTGTGTGTGTGTGTGTGTGTGTGTGTGTGTGTGTGTGTGTGTGTGCTTCTTTCTTCCCTGTACTGGGATTACAATTACTACTTTGTGTGTTCTTAAAACGTTTGATTCCTGGGCTGAAGAGATGGCTCAGTTGTTAAGAGCACTGGCTGCTCTTCCAGAGGTCCTGAGCTCAATTCCCAGCAACCAGATGTGGCTCACAACCATCTGTAATGAGATCTGAGGCCCTCTTCTGGTGTGCATGAAAACAGCTACAGTTTACTCATATAAATAAAATAAATAAATCTTTKAAAAAACAATTTTGATTCCTGGAACAACATGTCCACTGAGTTTAATAAAAAAAAAAATCTGTCATGATTATACACAAAATACAGTACTAGCATGATTATACAATCTTTCATACTTGGGTAATTATACACATTTCAAATATCAGCTAAAATCTAATTTTATTGATTACCTTATCTTTAATTGCCCTTAATTTATATTACTGTCCAATGATAATAAATTTAACCTAGATTGATTACTATTTTTTAAATTTGTAGAATTCTTATCTACAACTATTATTCACCCACAAATACCTAAACAAAAAGTAATTCACTGGCATGCAATATATCTCTGATTTTAGAATCACTATTGCATTTCAAGATAATTTTTAACAGGTTTAGTATGAGAATATTATTAAAACAATGAGTTGTTATCTGGGTGTGGTGGCACATGACTTTAATCCCAGTATTCTGGAAGCAGAGGCAGCCAGAACTCAGTGAATCCCAGACTAGCCAAAGATACACAAAGGAGTCTTCTCCAGGGAAGAGCATACCAATTGGTTATTAATGGTCAGTCCTGAATGTATACATTCAAGGAACAATATACAGACTGAGCTAATATATATTAACAACAAAAGAAAAGGAGGCTATGAATTTGAAAGGGGGACAAATAGCAAGAGTTGGAGAGGGTAAGAGAATTAGAAAATGATAAGATTATATTTTAATCTGAAAAATATTTAAACAAAGATGAAAAGCTAGGCAGGTCTCCCTTTGTATACTAACTAAACTTTAAATTTTATATGAATAAGGTGGTTTTCTCATGGCTGCATCTGAAATACTGTTTTGTTTTGTTTTTTATCATCAATGTTCACAGACATTCTACAACTGTACTTGCATTAAACACGGGTTGACCCATGCAGATTCCCAAAAGGATCCCATCGAAGCCACTGCTGGGAAATGTAACACCAATTGTTATGCACTACCTTTGTTTTTTGCTTTTTTCTTTTCCTCAATTGCTTTTTCTAGTTCAGCTAGTATACCAATCACCTTGATTATCCTGCGGTAAGTAGGTTATAGGCATAATTATTATATGTTTATTTCATAAAATGAGACACTTAAAAACAGTTCAGATTTTTGCAGCAAAAGATTTTCTGTTCTAAATTAGTAAATAGAGAAAATATTTATGTTGTTAAAAGTCATATAAATGTGTAATTTTTACATTGACTTATTTGTTAGCATAATTTGTGTATATGTTCATTTTAAACTAACTTAAGTTAAAACTGAGAGTACTGAGATCTTAAAAACTGGCTCAGTTAGTTTTTCTGAAATGACCCAACTTTGATCATTCATGAGCTCATCTAGAATACGTTAAGCCACCAACACTCAATTTTTACTCTAGAAAAATAATAAAAGAGCAAAATTCTAAACTTATTCTGTCAAATGTTTAACAAGCACCAGTGGCCTAACTATCCTGTAAAGGTTGGCCAACAAAGGAGAAAACAATAGCTTACTTTTGGCATGTTCTCAGCTAGTCGTGGAGTGAACGTAGAGACAGAAATTGTGGAATATCCTAGCAAATATATAGTTTTGATGAAGAAAAAAAAAAAAAACAAGGGAAAATAAGGAACTAGAGTGGAGGGAAAATAGGAGAGAATTTGGTCATAACACAAAATATATATGATGAATTTATCTACAAAACATGAGGAAATGATGAGATAGGTGTTCTGTTTTTGTTTTTTCTATTTAAGTGTTTTGTTGCTTTCGGTGCATAGGGTCTTCTTGTACAACCCAAGCTTGCCTCAAACCTGTGATGCTTCTGCCTCAGCCTCTCTGGGGCTCGGGTTACAGTCAGATGCACATCTTTAATAAGGTAGTTTGAAGATAGTGTGTAAAATGGAGATAAAAATGCAAAGTGGGGAAAACAGAAAGTGAGGGTGAAATAGTGAAATTTATAGGTAATTTGATAAGTGGTTTGACAAATGTTTGTGTTAAAAAGGTGACAGTTATAACTTTGATGGGCTATGGAGACATCTAAGATCATATTCAGACTTCTCATGTGGGCAAGTAAAAGAATAATTCCATGAACTAAAATATAAATCTCAAAGAAGAGAAATGGAACAGAATCCATACTTGAGTTGATGAAATGCCCTAACGAGTAAAGACCCTTGCTGCTAAGTCTGAGGACCAGAGTTCGTTCCCTTAGAAATCACATTGAGAATGGGAAAAGACCACATTTTGAAAGGTTTCCTCTGACTAATGCAGCACCCCCACACCCTTTTCCTTTCTCACCTCATTCTTTCTCCTTTCCTCACAGACACACATAAATAAATGATTAAAAAATAATGAATAATACTTCATTAACAATGATGTAAATGCAAATGTGTTATCAGAGAAAGTTAAAATATTCACAAAACTTTATTTTTAACCTCCTCACTTTTATTGGTTACTGAAGAGAAATTTTAAAAGCATTCTCCCACTCACAAGAAAGAAGTATCATAATTTATAGAAAATCTGATCACATAGACTTGCATACTTCTCTGTCCATAACATAGAAGACCCAGAATAGTCCTGAGTTCAAGTACAGTCTGGGTTTCATAGCTAAACTTATGGTTCAAAATAAACAAATAAGAGAGTGTCCCTCAGTATTCCATCTTAATACTAAGAGCAAAGCACTAATACACAAAGTTGATACATAAAAGTCAGCCTGTTTGGATATATTTATAAAAGTAAATGACATAAACATCAAGAAAACCTTCACATTCAGAGTAACTTCAAAATTAATGAAATATCTAGGAATAAACCTAAACAAGGAGGCAAATGCCTTTACAACAAGAATCATAGCAAAGGAAAGAAATCAAAGAAGACATTAGAAAAAGACATTTCAGGCTGGAGAGATGGCTCAGCAGTTAAGAGCACTGACTGCTCTTCTGAAGGTCCCGGGAGTTCAAATCCCAACACCCACATGGTGGCTCACAAGCATCCATAAAGAGATCTGACATCCTCTTCTGGTGTGTCTGAAGACAGCTACAGTGTACTTAGGGTATAATAATAAATAAATCGAAAAAGAAAAAGAAAAAGACATTTCATGTTTACAGATCAGTAGAATTGATATTGGGGAAATGCCCATACTACCAAATGTAATCTATGAATTCATGCAAGTTCCAGAAATGTATTCTAATGTCATTTTTCATAAGACAAGGGCAATTCCTAAAATCCACATCTAAGTATCCTAAATATCTCAAACTGTAATGAACACAAAAGCAAACACTAGTACTCTATATACCTTTAAACTATACAACCAAGCCAGAGTCACAAAAACATTTCACTAGCACACAAGCCTACATGAACAGTAATGGAATAAAATGCAGGACTCAGAGATAAACCCACATAGGAAAACCCTATAATTTCAACAAGTTTCTAAAATACATGTTAAAGAAAAAGATGTTTCTGTTGAACGCAGTCTCTTCAACAAGTGGCTCTATAAAATTTGGATGTACAGATACAAAAAAAAATATGAAACCGGTTCAAAAAACAAAGCAAAAGATAAACGAATCAAAGATTGTTATGTGAGATGTCAAAGAATTAATGACATCATTAGATAGAAAATAACTGAAATATTGTCTCAAGATACCGCATGATGTAAACATAGGCATTATCTTTCTGAAAAGGGATCCAACAGCTCAGGAACCAGGAGGAATAATCGACGAGCGAAGTTTCACCATGTTTTTAAAAATCTGTACAGTAAAGATGACGATTAAGAAAGGGGGCATTCAGTGAGCAGGGGAGGGTACTATGTCCAGTTATTCCTCTGGCAGAAGACTGATACTCAGAATATAGGAAGACATCAGCAAAAATGAAGCACAAATAATCCAATCAACAAATGGGAAAATACAATGTACAGACACTACAAAAGAAGTACAGATGGTCAATAAATAAAAGGAGAGATATCTAATACAAACACAAAAGTGGCAAGGATCTTTAAGGATGAAGTAAATGCAAACCAGCAACCATTCAGTTTCTGTTTTTCCCCAGTAGAATGGCTACGTTTCAGAAAAACAAATAAGAAAGTCTTGTGAAGGTGAAGGAAAGAGGTACCCTTGAGCTGATGGAAATAGGTTTRCATATGTACCCTGGAAATCAGTGTGGATATTCCTCAAGAAGAGTATAGAGAGAATTACTACATGACTCATTTATAAGACTGCAGGGTACTATTTGAGGAATCACAGTATAGAATAGTGACAGTACTTGCACACCGTGGTCACTGAAGCAGTGTTTACAACCCTCCAAAGTGGATAATCATATATGGTACATACGGTGGAATATTATTTGGCCATAACGAAGACTGAAATTATGCCATTTGCTGGAAAATTAATGGAACTGCATATCAACAGGTTAAGTGAATAAGGTAGACTTGGAATTGTGAGCACGGCATATAATATCTCTTGTGTGGAATCTATTTTTTTTTAAGTCATGAACTTAAATGGAAGTCCTTATATCAGTTTTCTTGTTCAATGAATACTTATTTTAATCAATAAAAAATAGAGATATTCCTGCTTGTTATTCAGCACTTTCATATATATATGTATATATGTATATACGTATATACATATATACATATGTGTGTATGATTTTAGTTGTTTAACAGAGCATCTCCTCTTTTAAATGACACAGAATGATATTTTTATTTATTTTAATTTAGAGTTGCGACTATCATAAATGTACCACATGAAGGAGAGGACATTCAGAAATTAGGACAATTCAAGTAAAGTTGAATAAAATTATAACCAAATATAGGCTGGATGTAGGGAAACCCATTCCATAGTGTGGTGTGCAGCCACCATGCTCTGCAGGGAATGGGAGTAAAAGAGGAACCCTTGTAAGGAAGACAACCTTCTGTGGAACTCAGACACCCCAAGTAGTCATGGGGAGAAGCCTGAAGGTAAAGAGTGGACTTAAGCTCTCTCCTTCATCCAAAGTGCCATTTAGTTAGAACTCAATCGAAGGTCATAAAGTTAAGTGTAGACTTACTGATATAATTTATGGAGGGTAGGATCCACCGGAAACAGCAAACTAGGAAAATGCAGAGTGGACATAACAAAGCTGAAGTGGACTCTCAGCAATACCGTGCTTGGAAGAGGGAGGTAAGTAAACGCGAGAGTCAGACAAAGCTGAGTTGTTTCAGCAAAAGGTGGCCCAGATAGATTTAACCCATAAAGTTTTTTCCTGTGGAAAGAATTCCAGGGTTTGAGATTTTAGGAAGCAAGGCGAAATAAAAGTATGCATAAATAAAAGGACTTATACTATGTTCATAAGTCAAACTGAACTTCTGTCAACTGGGTAAAGATTTGTAGCATAGGAAATTATGCATATGATTCTATATTACATATAAATATTTAATCATAAGTATATAAAAATTATATTCATATATTAAAATACACACAAATAAATATGTATTATGTATTTAAATAAATATCTATCTTTTAAAAACTGTGTACCTACCACATGTCACCGACAAGTAATATCATTGTCAATTGTTTTCAGAACTTTACCCCCCAATTTACATTCACTGGGCATAGCTGTGACCTATACAACCCTGAGATTATTTGGTATGTATTTTCACTTATTTTTAATGTATTAAACTGTTCATTATTGCAATATAAATTTGTTTATATGTATATTTAAAATTATAAGTAAATAATAATGTACAATAACACAAAATAAATGAATAGATTATCATGAAAAATATAGGACCCAATTACAGAGAAAATATGTGAAATAAAAGCTATGCAGTTAAGTCAAGTATGCATCAATTACACTGCATCAGCTGGAACCATGCGTTTGAACCAAAGCCTCTTCATCATCTCAGACATATGAGAGAGTGTGAGAGAGTGTACAAAACATTAACATATGCAAAGTAATTTCATACTTCTCATAGACTTTGGAAGTAACCAAATAGAATAAGTTCTTTAAAATAGTTTCATCACTGATGTTGAAAATCCCTAATGTGATGTTTCTATGGATATAATTACCTCAAGAACAGATTGGATATTCTGGGGCATCTCCCAAATCCATGATGAGATCTTTAACTGACTTGATATTTTAAATGCCTGAGAAGGTAGCAACAGCTATTATGAGTTCATATTTGCAACAGCTAAGTCATGTCCAGGGGACAGTGTTTTGTGTTCTTCTCTCTGTCCTCTAGCTCTTAATATTCCCTCAAGCAGTCTTCTATGATGTTTCCCAAGAGTTGGATCAAAGAAGGGTGATGCAGATGCCACATCTATTGATGAGCACTCGGTGAAATATTCTTAGCACAATCCTGCTTTAAGTTCCCCCAGATGCAGTGAGAAGCTTCTCAGGTGTAGATCAGGGGCAGCACAAATGTGTGGAAAGAAGCAGTATCCAGGAGGAAATTTTACAACTTGACCATTTAGAAAAACAACACCAATATGTTCTTTACTAGAGAGCATGATGCTCTACCCATATGTTTTTTTAAAAACCATGTTTATAGTATAGTTAATTCCTTCCTGTGAAGCAGTTCTCACATTCAATCAACATAGTGGTTGCTCATCCCATAGTAATTGATCTTACCACTATTGCGCCCAAGGCACTACCTGCCTTGGAGAGCTGGCAGTGTAATTTCCAATCATCTGTATTTTTAACTTGAAGTGTATAACAAAGTAGAAATGGTTCATTGCTTGCTGGGATGCATTTGCAGAGGAGGGATGCTAGAATATAGGTGAGATGAAAATAGAGAGGGAGAAAATAGAGAACAGAAGGGTTCGTGTAGGTTGTGAAGTGCTGAAGCTGTAGGAGGAGGACCAGGGAAAGCCTTAGACACAATGAGACTTTCATGAAGAAGTCACATGGGCAACAATGATCTTGCCATCTCAGTAAAAAGTACAATAGAGGGGAATAATAGAACTCACGTGACATGAAAAAATGCAGGAGGAATACAGAGTGTTGACATTTTAACAGGATAGGCATGGGGGGAAAGACAGGAGAAGTTGGGGATGGGTGAAACAAAATTTAAAATTTATGATGAAGATTTATGAAAATCCCACTCAACTACAAACAAAATGAAAATAGAAGACATGAATAGAAAATGTATTTTAACTTAATTGACAGCAGCATGTTGAACTAGAGAGTGTATAAATGCATGTTTGGGTGAGTGTGCACAGTTGGATGTCACATACAATTCCACTGCAGAATCTTGAAATGTATTACCCCAGGGTAAGGAAAGGATACTGTAGAGACATAAACAACAGAATGCAATCACAAAGCAGTATTAAGTCATTTTCAATCAGTGAACATCTCAACGTTATGTATCTTTAAAGGTACTGGAAGTCGCAAAATCATGTAGCTGAGTTCCTTTGTTCTAAATATGTCTCATAAACATTCCCTGAAAATTCAGCATCCCAGACAGAATTCTAAAATCATTTCAAACTACTGATATTGGTATACATTCAGGGATCTGGATATTGATGGGTCAAACAATAAAAAAGTATAACAATTTTAAATAATGCGTGTAGGAGTGTTGGTGTGTTTTAGAATTCCTGTACAATAGTGTTTTTTATGAAGAACTCATATTCACTGACTGTTTTCTAGGATCCATCCCTGGACCACTGCTTTTTCAAATATCAGCAAGCAGTTCTTGTACTTACTGGGACATTAATAAATGTGGACTCAAAGGACGTTGTTGGATCTATGATAAGTTAAAAATGATGTCCATATTGATGGGATTATGTAAGTGATATAACATGTATAAATTTAAATAAATAAAATTGATTTTAGAATTTGCAGTTGCTTATACCAACCAAGGTAATAATTAACCATGAGCAAGTACATTGACAATTAAAGGCTTATACAATCATGTAGGAATTATTTTATGAACTCATACTATAGAATTAATGTAAATACTTGTAATGTGATATTAAATGCACTACAGATTTGTGTTATTCTTTTAAAAGAGGTTATAGGTGATTTAATTTCAGTCTGTTAATTATTCCTGTACATTTACATGAATAAATTGATTTCACTTGGGAGTTTTTCAGTTTTACAATATTAAATGCTAGATAATATTGTATAAAATATTATCGGTGTAAATAGCATCTTCAAAATCCTTTTATCCCTCTGAACACTAAACCTGACTTTTTGTAATATGACATATTTTGTAATTTTTTCAGTTACTGAAAATTTCATGTTTACTCTGTATCATGCTTCAAAATAGAGATTTCAACATATTATTGAGTTAGATAGTGTTGGTGTTGTTTATTGAATAAACAGAAAGCAGACAGAACCTTCCCTGCCACTCCAGTGATATGCTTTCTCCATTGAGGTTGCTGCATGTCCCCAAGTAGTGCCATCCAACTGAAACCAAGCGTTCAGTCCCTGAGCCTGTAGGACGTTCTCATTCAAACTCCTGCACTCCACCTCCKGCCTCTCATCAGGCCATGTCATGATGCCAAATACATCTAGTCAACTTTAAAAACTATCTAGAAAGTACAACAGCCTCAATGCTGTTTAAATGACCAATGTCCAAAGTCTCTTTGGAGACTCGGGACAATCTCTTAGCTGTAAGCCCCACACAAAAATCAAACGACAGTTACATACTTCCAATAGCTAAAGCACATTAGACACATTGCCTTTCCAAAGAGGAGAAATTGGGACCTAGTGGGGAGAAAATAGATCCAAGCAAGATCAAAACTCATGAGTGAACAGGTCTGATCCTGCAGTTCCATGTGAAGTGCCCAGAGCTTTCGATGCCTCTAACCCTCCAGCTTTGCTGACAGCAATGTACTGCTCCACTTGCTGTTCGCTGCTCTCCAGCGAATATATTTCACTGCTCTAGCATCTATATCACCTTTTGCTTTCCACTACCACCCAGGATTCACTTTCAGACGTTCATTAAATGGACTCTCAAGACCTCCTAAACATTCAGAGACTTCCTCTGCTGCTGTGTGTGTGTTGACTTCAGTAGCATACTGGGCTTTTGAAGGAAGAATTTAAACCTCCCTCCCTTTACTTTTCCATCTACCATAATACTACAGTAACTTGTCAGAATGAGCTTCCAGCTTATCATGGACTCCCACCCATAGAATATTTGTCGTAGTTTTTGCAAAGTTCCTCAGAGCAGAAAACACTCAGGCTCTCTTTAGCAAAGAGACTTGTTTATTAAATCTCCTTAAAGACAGCCTCTCTTCCAGCACTTGCCTTAACTATAAAACTAAGCTTCCTACAACTTTTTTCCATCCAAACTCTACATTTCTATTTCTTTTTTATTGAATGATTTATTTATTTACATTTCAAATGTTATCCTACTTCCCAGTTTCCCCTCTGGAAACCCCCTATCCCATTCTTACTCCCCTGGCTTCTATGTGGGTGCCACCCTCCCAATCCCACCTCCCCGCCCTGGCATTCCCCTACACTGGGGCATGGAGCCTTCCCAGGACCAAGGGACTCTCCTCCCACTGATGTCCAACAAAGCCATCCTCTACTACATATGCAGCTGGAGTTCTGGGTCCCTCCATGTGTACTCTTTGCTTGGTGGTTTAGCTCCTGGGAGCTCTGGGAGAGTCTGGTTGGTTCATATTGTTGATCTTCCTATGGGTTGCAAATCCCTTAGCTCTTTCAGTCCTTTCTCTAACTCCTCCATTGGGGAGCCCATGCTCAATCCAATGGTTAGCTGCAAGTACCTGTCTCTGTATTTGCCAGGCTCTGAAAGACCTAGATCAGGAGACACCTATATCAGGCTCCTGTTAGCAAGCACTTCTTGGCATCAGCAATAGTGTCTGGGTTTTGTATCTGCATATGGGATGGAGCCCCAGATGGAGCAGTCTATGGATGGCCTTTGCTTCAGTCTCCACACTTTGTCACTATATTTCCTCCAATAAGTATTTTGTTCCCCCTTCTAAGAATGACTTAAGTATCCACACTTTGGTCTTCCTTCTTCCTGAGCTTCACGTAGTCTGTGAATTGTATCTTGGGTATTCCAAGCTTTTAGGCTAATATCCACTTACCACTAAGTACATACCATGTGTGTTCTTTTGTAACTGAGTTACCTCACTCAGGATGATATTTTCTAGTTCCACCCATTTGCCTAGCCCAGGTATACCACTCCTGGGCATATACCCCAAAGATGATCCAACATATAACACATGCTCCACTATGTTCATAGCTGCCTTATTTATAATTGCCAGAAGCTGGAAAGAAACCCAAATGTCCCTCAACAGAGGAATGGATACAGAAAATGTGGTACATCTACACAATGGAGTACATTTTTATTTCTTTCTACCTTACATCTCATTTCTCTGAATAATCAAAAATAACAAAGTCACGAGTTCAATGTTATGCTGTCTTGAAATGACTTCCAACTTTGAAATCATCCTATACATTTCAATGAAGCTTGTGGTTTCATTGAAACCATATCTTTTCAATATAGTACTTGAGGTACTAGCTAGAGCAATTTGACAACATAAGGAAGTCAAAGGGATACAAATTAGAAAGGAAGAAATCAAACTATCACTATTCGCAGATGATATGATAGTATACTTAAGTGACCCAAGAAACTCCACCAGAGAACTCCTACAGCTGATAAACAACTTTATAACCAGCAAAGTGGCTGGTTATAAAATCAACTCAAGTGAATCAGTAGCCTTCCTATACTCAAAGGATAAGAAGGCTGAGAAAGAAATTAGGGAAATGACACCCTTCACAATAGCCACAAACAATATAAAGTATCTTGGTGTGACTCTAACCAAACAAGTGAAAGAT
>BDUI01016347.1:43461-56658 GCA_002335545.1 Apodemus speciosus
AAGTATCTGGTAAAATGGATCCCCTAAAATATATAAAGTTACTATCTAATTTGCAATAAATATGTAGCTATAAGATTTCCATCCTTCTGTTTTTGTTTTAAATTTAACTTTTGGGTTTAAGATTTTCTTTTATTGAAAATAATTATTTTCTCACATAATATATCCTGATTGTGGCTTCCCCTTCTCTACTTTTTCTAGGAATTTCTAACTGAATGTTATACACAGAGAATTCTGATATTAAAGAACATTTATAATTGAGAATTGAAGTGCAGGGTCAGATTAGTATCAATAAATTAATTTTTCACTGGAYTTCTTTAGAAGTTTTTAAAATAATCAAGCCAATGTTTGAGCTGAAATTAAACACAAATCTTGGAAGGTATGAATCACTTCTTAATTTAACTTGTTTGCTTTACTGGAAGAAGAATCCATTTACACTTCTAGCGGCAACTAAAGAACAGTCCTGAAATACCGCTTTATTTAAGCTAAAATGATTCTATTATGGGGAACTCTTTGAAAGTATATGAATAACAAGAATTTGGTAATATTCACATCCATATCATACAGTCAATTATTAAAAAATTTAAGTAATTATTTAATTACTAATGCACCTGGTCTAACAGGTACAATATTCTCTTAAGAAACAGAACAGAACAAAGCAAAGCACAACAGTACCGACATTCAASGCAGTGTCAGTGTAATTTGAAACATCTTTGTGATTACTTGTCTTTTGCTTCTCCCTGTAAAGCTACATTATATTACACACCCTGGGAGCATTATGAAGAGACCAGAAGTGTTGATGAGCTCTTTTAATGCACACTTTATTTGAAAGCTTCAGTTCATCATACTCAGTATGAGAGACATCTCTTCTTCAGATTCATTCCATTTCATGACTGTTATCTAGTGAAGTCTAGGCCATGAATATTTGCTAATTGAGCTTCTCTTTAATCTCACAGGATGTTTGTAGTTTATCTTCTCAAATCGCCAGTTATGAAATGCCAACTCAATGTATTTATGTCTCCTAAGAACTTTATTCATTGAGCCATTTATTAATGTTGATATAAATAGTGGTATAAAGAAATACAATATTAACAAAGAAGATGACAGTCCAGAGCATGTAGGATGTCATTTCATTTCAAGAATGCTTTAATTTACAGGCATGAGATTTTAAGTTACTAACAAGATTTTCTCCAAAGTACAGGAAAAGATTGACTATAAATTCTGACATCTAACCATTTAATCACATTATGCAGACATTCCTTGATGGAAGATGGGTGGGTGAATAAACCCACAACACGACCTAGGCACTAGAGAGCTCCATGCAGAATTAAGAAATTAATTAGGAGGAAGAACTATAATTTGCAGAGCTGACATCCATTTTACTTTAGTTGCATGTATCAATGGGAAACGATTACAATTCAATTAAAATATTCAATTTTATTACTTTACTGACTGACCTTGAAGTTAATGCCTGCTTTATTTAATTGCATCATCTATGAATAAATGTTAACCCTAAAATGTTATGCCCCATTATTTTCAATGCAGTTTTCAACATCTCAACTGAATTATATTGGCTAATTTATTATCTCCTGTCATGAAAGCAAGTGGAGGTTTATTTCTTCAGGACAGCCCAATATACGATTAGGGAAACATCACAAAATAGTTGAAAATGCTGTTTTTTACAGAGTCCAGTGAGATGAATTATGTTCCCATCTTAACTTCAGCAGTGTACACTTTTACTGTAAAATCACTATCGATATTAGAAAAGGTATAATCAGTCTGAGAAGCAATTTTGGCCAGCCTATAATTTTTGTTTAATTTACTGCAGGCAGGAACTGAGAATCTATTATACATTAACACATATACACACACATGCACAATCACACACATACACACATGCATGCATACACACAGACACAGGCACACATACACACATATGCATGCACACACATACAYACAAAGATACATATGGCACACACACATGCACACAGACACATACACATATACACAGGCACGTACACACTCACACTCAGACATAGGCACATAGACATACTTGGTGCATGTGCCACATAATGTCATGCTATCTCTGTCATACTCACTAGTTACTAGAACAAATTGCAACATATYGCAAAGTCTACTTGTTCTTAAATAAATGAAACATTTAGGTGTTCCCAGACTCAAGCCCTATACCATTAAAATATATTTGTGCATTTGTTAAGAACAACAGTTAGGGAGAAAGGCTGGGTTTATGAGCTCTAAGAAAAGAATGAGCTGACATGTGAAATCCAGAGTCAGGCAAAGACATCACTTCAACATTGTCCCTTCCATTTTTCTAATTAGGCCACCAAATGCTTAACTATCRTATTCACTGTGTCGAGGCTTGTCTAAATAAGGGCCTTCTTTCTTAAATCTATAACCTGAGATTTTATATCATAAAGTAGACTCATTCTACTGAGTCCATACTTTATTGCATAAAGTGATCATGGGATCACTTTAAAAATTTATGGCAAATATGAAATGAATGGCTAGTAAATCATATTGAGTATAACTGTGCTGTTCTAATAATCAATACTTACAATGGACCAAAATTTTCTCTTTTCTACTTTAAAACTATTGTGCAATTCTTTACGTGAAAAGAACAAAAAGTGAAATATATGTGTATAACACAAAGAGGGATAGTAGAAATATTTGTTTAAGAAACACCTGTGTAAATGTTCTCATTAGCTTAAAGCGTGGGACTACTAAAACCCGAAAGCCTGGTAAATTTAGAGATTGTGAGAAAGCAAAGAGCTAAGAATAAAGGTGCAAAAAGAAAAAAAAAAGATGGGGGTCGGTCCTTCTGAGTTTAGTTTTACTGTGAGAGTTTGTAGCTACAGAAGACTAATGATTCTTGCAGAGCTGTGGTGTGTTCCAGTTTGACCGTGGATCCAGTTTGAGATTTAGAAAGTTTACTCTCCGCCAGTCCACTTCTTTCCCTGGACACATGGTTGGAGGGAACATGGCCAATGAGTGTACAGGCCACTACACTGGTGTTAGGGAGAGAGGCTGAACGGAACAAAAGTATTAATAAGAAAGAACGGAACAGATCTGACAGCAACGCATGCTAGGCATGATACAGGCAGTACTTGTAATACTAGGCATGTACGAGAGGAAAAGGTCCAGATGAGTCTCAGCTTTATAGTTTGGGGCAAGTTAAAAGATATCAGTGCCTGCTACCATTATTTCAGGTGCAAAACAATAAAATATATGCAAAATTTGGAAGGAAAATAAATGGTAACTATCATTCTAGAAGTGTGTTGCATTTCCTGAGAGAAGACTCTAATTGGCAGCATGGAAGATGGGGTCAGAGCCCAGCAGAGAGGTCTGGATGGCAGATACAGAAATAGAAACAGAAGCTGTGAGATGAACTGACTGTAGGACAACACAATGTGAGTCAAAAATACAGCAAAGAGTCCGAGGAACAGACATTTTATTTGAACTGTGTAAAATGCAAATCTTATCGAGTTATTTTCTCCTCCTTCCTTGCCAAATTTACTGAAATATATTTGACAGCTTAATATCATGTATACTTAAAGTATTCAACTTAGTTGTTTCACGTATGTACACATTTCAAAGTATTCATCATATTAAAGCTAATTAACTTTCTATCACCTTACACTACTATTTATTCTGGGGATGGGCACTGAGGACTGAAACTAGGCTTTCCTGCTGCTAGACAAGTGCTTTACCACTGTCCTACATATTCTGAGCCCCACTTACTGTTTTCTAAAAGGTAAAAACCACTTCTGAACAAGGAATGCTGGTCCATGCCTGCAATCCTGTACTCCAGTGGCAGAAGCAGAAAGTACAGCACAATCTGAGGCTAGTCTAGGCCAAATTCTCAGTTCTGAACCAGCCTGAGCAGCAAGGTGAGACACTTTCAAATTGCCCCTCTGAAAATAAAGCCTTACCCTCTGCAGTCCATAAATCTACACAACATTTATAGGTCAGTTGAACATAATATAGAAACCATCACCCAAATAAAAACTGAAAGTTAATAAAGCACAAAGGCTGTTGGGAAGGTTCGTGTACACAATGCAGTAAGAACAGCGACAGTGCTGCACACAGGACTTCCAGAGCTCGTCGTCTCGTAGAACTCAATCCTACACCCTCCTCCTCCTCAGCTGCTCTGTATCTGTTCCCTGACTGTCACACTTGTAGACTCTATAAATGAGGTCATGTAGGGTTTGTCTTTCTCCCTTTCCAGCACTGTTCATTGATTATCCATTCTCTTGTGTTACTGGCACACTTGCAGAAGTGCAGTATAGAGGACTGGACTTATTCCAGGGCTCTTTGTTTTCTATTCTGTTCTATTGGTCTATATGGTTTTTTTAAAATGACAACATCATATTGAAAAATAATGCATCATGAGAGAGTACCAAAGCTTGAAATTTATATTGATATATAAATATCCTTATATAAACATATAAATAAGATAGATAGTCATATAATATATTTGAAGATATAAGTGCTTTGGGAATGGCATGCCAATTTACTAAAAAACTCAAAGAACTTATCCATATCACAATCAGATATTCCAGGGCTAACATTTGTTAGGATACTCTGCCTTACCTGAAGAAACAATATGTTACTATTAAAATAAACAAGATCAGCATTCTTTTTCTCTACTATTATAATCTATAACTCTATTTATAAAATGAGAAAATGAGACTTCTATTCAGCGATATCCAGTTGTATGACTAGTTGCATTTGTATTTCAAACTAAAGAATAATAAAATATACTTAAAAGATGAGATATAATCCTTGATTTTATTTCATAAGTCGAAAATGGTAAATAATTTATGAGACAATTGGGTATGGTAAAACTTTGAAGCTTAAAAAATCTAAATCAACTCTAAATTACTCTAAGTGAAGACAGAATATATTTAAATCAAAATTGACAATAGTTTAAATCATATTAACCAATCTTTTAAGGAAATAATTATTTGAACCAAGTTCAGGAATAAAAATTGTTAACTATAGAATATAAAAGAATAACATAAATTGCTTTTAACCTTTGCTGTTCAGCATTCTTTCTAGGAAGGCTATTATAAKGCGGGATTTTAATTATGTCCATTATTATCCAAATGAATGACAGAAGAGTACAATGAGAGAGCAATAATTAACATGCCTTAGCATAGCTTATCTGGGCAGTTAGAAGCAGAATCAGATGAAGGCAATGTATAGAACACCAGTGGCCTTGCGTGGGAGTGGAAGCCAGCAACTGGGAAGGCCACACGGTTAAAGCACATGTTCTAATTAGTATGGGCATCTCTATTGTGAACCCACACGGTGAGACTTTAAAAARTATGCATTAAATTTGGAAAGAAAAGCCTAGTTAGCAGCCTTCTGAGAGAAGCATCTCAAGCATCTCAAGCTACTTAAAAGAGGACAGTGACTGCGAGATATTATGCACCATGACATTATTGAAAAGTCAAAAGAGAAATCTGTGCATAGCCAAAAGAAAAGCTGAAAACAGCTCCATAGAACTGTTCATGAATTTGTTGAAAGTGTCTAGATCATCTTATAATATGGTATTTAAAAAATAAATACCAGAGATGTGCTGCTGGGAAATGAAGACTATGAGGTAGAAAAGGACAAAGTAACAGGGTACGCGCATTAGCACGAGTGGAGGTGCTGGGCTCCTCAGCTGAGAGGACTCAAGCCAGCGGTGTGNGCGGGATTTTAATTATGTCCATTATTATCCAAATGAATGACAGAAGAGTACAATGAGAGAGCAATAATTAACATGCCTTAGCATAGCTTATCTGGGCAGTTAGAAGCAGAATCAGATGAAGGCAATGTATAGAACACCAGTGGCCTTGCGTGGGAGTGGAAGCCAGCAACTGGGAAGGCCACACGGTTAAAGCACATGTTCTAATTAGTATGGGCATCTCTATTGTGAACCCACACGGTGAGACTTTAAAAARTATGCATTAAATTTGGAAAGAAAAGCCTAGTTAGCAGCCTTCTGAGAGAAGCATCTCAAGCATCTCAAGCTACTTAAAAGAGGACAGTGACTGCGAGATATTATGCACCATGACATTATTGAAAAGTCAAAAGAGAAATCTGTGCATAGCCAAAAGAAAAGCTGAAAACAGCTCCATAGAACTGTTCATGAATTTGTTGAAAGTGTCTAGATCATCTTATAATATGGTATTTAAAAAATAAATACCAGAGATGTGCTGCTGGGAAATGAAGACTATGAGGTAGAAAAGGACAAAGTAACAGGGTACGCGCATTAGCACGAGTGGAGGTGCTGGGCTCCTCAGCTGAGAGGACTCAAGCCAGCGGTGTGCGGGGCAGGGCACTTGCTGGGGCCTGTGTTCCACGGACCGGACCTGCATCCGCAGCTTGTAGGGAAAGGACTACGCCAAGGGCACTTTGAGAACAACCAGTGGTGCAGTAGCAAAAAGCAATCTCCTAGGGGGAAYGAAGAGAGCAACTTGAGAAATTCCATGGTAATAAATCACCCTGGCCAGATGGTGTTCAGCTGAGAGCTCCTGAAGGAAATAAAGTGTGACATGCCTGAGCATCTGAAAACCAGCAACTGTGTCTAAGCAGTGCTGTTTTGCTAATATGAAGCCTTTCTTTAGGAAAGAACAACAATGAAATTAAGATTTATAGAGGTATATATGAGAAGCTCTTGTGTTGATAATGGAGAAACTGATAGAGTCTAATTAAGACTAGCTTCCTTCTCCATCAGGATAAGGTTAACTGGCTGAGGTCAAATCGCCCACTGAGTCTATAAAGAGAACACTGTTTCTCTCTATCCTATTAAACTTATCAGGAAATGTCAATAAAATACTAGATAGAAGCAAAACAGTAAATGTAATTTATTTGGGAATTACATGAAGCTTTTAACAAGGTCACATGAGACTGCTGGGGGAGATAAATAAGCACTCTTCAGGAAGAGAGGCCACTGGAGAAACTTCTGCCATTAATTGTCAAAGTTGCTAAGTAAGGAAAACAAAGTTTCAGGGACAATTTCTCTTTTGTTCCCTAGCAATGGGTCATGGGCATCTATTAATGATAGCCAAAAGAGTGAGAGACTTAAGAACGTGTATGTTCAAAGTCTGAAGAAAGAAACTGGAGGWCACCAGTAGCACKGATCTCCTTCCTAGTGGGATACGAAGCTTCACATGAGGGACAAGAGGCATGGTGACAGTGGGGAAGGAAGCAGAACCCCCAAATYGAGAAAGTAAATGCATGTCCAACAGGCAATGAGGGATAGAAACACATAACAAAGCTCTCAGTGAGGTCGGTCTTGGACAGTCGATTTACTAAATAGTACATACTTACTTGCCCTATACCAGGTTATTTTACAAAGCTTTCTGCAGAACAAACTACTTCCATAGCTAGTTGTATATTAGCAAAAGTTACAAAAGGGAAGCCAGTCTCCATCCTTCAGTTTTCCAACCTCTTATTACCTTTTCTGTCTCAACACAGAGCCCAATTATATAAGGAAAGAGCAAGGGCCAGAAGTAGAAATTTGAAATTCATGAAAAGACTTGGGCACTCTCCTATGCCATTACACGGCAGCACTAGATGCCCCCAGACCATAATAAGACCCCTTTCACCTGTAAATTTCTTGATCTTGAGCACTGTCCTGTGAAGTCATAAAAAGTACTGGCAGTCTTTCAAATATTGCAGATTGCTATTAAAATACTTTGCTACAATAACCAGTGGCCTACACCGCAGCCTAAACAGCTGCCTTCTTAAACAGAGCCCATACAGTCCAAGGCTGGTCCTCTGTGGCTCTGCTCCCCTGCTCASTGATGGACTGCTGATTCTGTGGGCCATTTCCAGAGTATTTACACTTCTTGAAGAAGAAATTTCAAGTCATGGTAGGAAATGCAAAAAGGTATAAAAATACTTTACCTTTTTTATGTTAACACTTCCTTGAATTTTCTAGTGTTTAAGCATTGTTATCTGTGTTTAGGGTGTGTTTTATATTAATATTTTCTGAAAATACCCAACTATTTCTGCCATCTTGCTCCTACATTACTAGAACACTAATTGTAAGGGAACTACTACTTACAAAACACAATACTCAGTATTAACATTAATTCTACCTTTATAATCTGCTTATCTGCTCTGCCATCTCAAAGCACAACTGGCACAAATTAATCATAATGTAAAAACTTGCTAAGAATGTTTTTCAAGGGCTAGCAGTTAACTGTATCTACTTCATAATATATAGACATCCCTGCTGCTTTTTCCCTGGTTGGATGCAGTAGCTAGATTTATTCAGTTAATATGACTCAGTACTGATTCTATTATCAAAAGCATTAGCAATTTGAATAACCTTTAAGCCACCAGCAAATGTAAAAAGCATGAGATTCAAGCACACATTCAAATAACTGGCTAAAAGGGTAAGAAGGGTTAGGTAAAGAAAGAATGGTGTTAACTATCATGGGGCCTTCCTTATAACTGATTTACTATTAGTTCATATTATGTACATTTACTTAAGCAACTGAGATCCTTTGTTTTATATCTCTTAGCTATACAGTCTGGCATCACATAAGAGATATGTCTCTGAAAAGTATAGGCACATTATATCACATTTTAAGTAGCAATAGTATAAACTGAGAGTTGAAGAGATGCCTTGACCATTAAAGTCTAGGTTCACAACCAAAAATATAAGAATGGAATTTGAAACATTTTCTTGAATATACTTTTGATGAGTTACAAACTATAAAATCAAGATAATCACTTAACAAGAGTTTGAGATTATTGGAGAAAAACAAAAAACTCCAAAGCCTCACCTCCATGCAGAAAGGGCTAGGGAATAAATTTTACTTTGGAGCAGTCTAAGAGCAACTTAGCCTTTTTAATTTGGAAATCAAAATTATCACAAATGATATTTCAAATATATCCAAAAATTCCAAACCTGTTCAAATATGTTGTTGCTCAAGTGAAGCTGGAACTTTCTCAGTGGAATAAAATTAAGTAGGAAAAGACAGAAGTTGTTTGGAGTCATGGWGGTGCTGATGAATGCAGATGGGAGTTCTGAACATCCCTTACTGTTAGCAGAGCTTACTTCTTCCCGTCTGCAGTCTGCTATGTGGTAATGCAAATACTTGTGGTAACTTACCTAAAGAGAAATAAGGACCCTTCGACTTTTTTTCCCACTTGATATGATAGACAACCTTCATACTTAAAGAAGATGCAATTATGTAACACAGCTGAATGGCCCCAGAGCATACTGGAACCATTAAATTTGCGATGTCTAATTGCACCTGTCCAAGGCAGGTGAGAGAAATGCATTCTGAAAAGATCTTTTTTTTTTTTTATATACTGGAGCCAAAAAAGGAAATAAAATCAAATCAGTGATTTCCAATCTAATTAGTACTTAAAACTTTTGTTGTATTTGCTCTTTAAGACCTTTAYAAAGCTGGGCTCTGTGAAACACCATTATAATTATGCTTTTAAGTGTTTGAGGCAAACATTTCCTTCTAGAAAATCTACTCTAAGTAGATGCAAGCCATCGCCAATGTCAATCACAGATTACCCCTTTCTAGTTTAACATTTTAAAGCTAGTTTAAAATGTTATTATTTAGAAATAGCAACACTGCTTAAAGTTTTCTAAACAAGTAACTAAATGTTATCTGAAATATCCTTTGCAAAGCATATAAGAATGTGAGGCCAGCAAAAGCCCCAATGATTTAATCACAGTTTACATAATGACTTTTTATGAATGTGTCAAAAATATAGATTATCTATGATAAATAAATAATATATGAAAGAAAAAAAACAAGGAAAACCTATATGTACTTATGTTGAACAGCCTCTGACAGAGACATCAATAGGCAGGCCTGAGACCTCAATCAAAAGGGGGATCTGAAATGCTATAAGAAATGATAAGTGGAGTATCACTAAGTCTTTAGGAGACCTAAAGATTGTCTGCATAAAACAGGCAGCAAAAATAACAATAAGAATGGACCACCAGTGAGATCAAAAACTAAGTCATGTGGTATGTACCTTTAATCCCAGGACCAGGGAATATGACTGTGAATTCTAACTCTGCCTGATCCAGTCAGTAAGACCTTGTCACAAACAAGCAGGCTAGCTAACAAGCAAACACACAAGCATATGACAATTTACTTCCCCACATAAAACAGATATAAACACATAATTAAAATAAAAACAATTAAAAATATAGGATATAAATCATGAGGCAGATGAGTCAAAATATTTCAAGACTCGTGTTAGGTAAAATATAGTGACAATGAAGATAAATGCTGTGTCCTTCATGGTATCATGAGAATGGATTTCAAGTGAAAGAAAAATTAGTCAGACTGAGGAAAAGAATTTATCACCAGCAAAGCTAAATTGAAGAATATTAAAGTGAGTTACTGAGGCAGTAGTAAGTTATCCCAGAGTTAAACAAGTATATTAAAGGAGAATAAAGCACAGTGCGAGGGAGAATGGAGGCAATAGACATAAATGTATATAAACAAAAGTAATACATTAGAAAGATAGATACAGTGTAGATTAGACTGTAAGGTAATACAACACATCCAGGAAGGAAACATAGTTAATGTACAGTAACTCCTAGGCAAGACTGAAAGAAAGTAACATTTAACAAGTTAACAAATATAAAAATGGAAACCGATTAATAAAGAAGTCAAGAAAGAGGAAAAATATATCAAAATCTTTTTATCATTCAGATAAATAATAAGCTGACTAAATAAATTTGAGTCCAATAAATCAATAAACCAAAGCTCAACTCTAGAATTGTTCCAAGATTGATGCAGAGCAGAAGCCAAGCTAGAGATGAAATAGAGCCTGAAACCCTAGCAGAAAGCCTGCTAGTCAGCAATGCCAGAAAGCTCACACTGAAAGGCAAAAGCATTTGAAAACTAAAAGCTATTTTATAAAAAAGCAAAGGGGTTTCTACGGGGAAAGCCGAGGACAACGTAAATCCACACACAATTAACAGCAGGTTGGTTCTTTGTCTTGTTTGCTTTATACAGGAGTTCACTATGTAATCTTGGCTAGGCCTGAGCTTACTATATAACAGGCTTAGCACTATAATCTTCAACATTTAAAATTATTTTAAAAAGACAATTTTTTAAGATTTGATGAAGCTGAAATCTAATCTAGAAGAGCAAAAGAATCTCTCCTTAAAGTTTTTCCCCAAGSAGATGTCCATGTTCAGTTCGCTTAAGTAATAAACACTTCAAAACATTAAGGAAGAATTAATTCCAACTGCACGGAAAAATCTTTTGGACAACAGAAAATGAGGAAACACTTCAAAGCKTGTGCTATGAAGCCATATTACCCACACCTGTCACTACTCTAAAAGAAAATTCTAGACTGGTCATCTTATAAACTTGCATGGGAAAATCCTGAACAGGGTTAGGAAAATGAATCAAGCACTGCTTAGGGAAGATGACTTGTCACAGATATGTGACACATCCYAGTAGTGCAGGCAAGATGATCTTAGAAGATTTACAAAAAAATGTAATTCTATGACCATTCTTATTTCCTAAGTGCTCTCTGAAGATTATCTTACTTTAGTAGAGATTTATACCAAGCATGGTCTCAAATTGTCTGAACAAAAAAATAAGAATTTGGATTTAACACTCCTTGAAAACAAGTKGCTCAATGGTTGCTTTGATCAACACAGTTTGACAAGTGACAATATGTGTCTAAGAATAACAACAACAATGACCTAGTTTCTTGGTGCTGTGGGTTGGCACATACCAGATAAAGCTCTCTAAGGACACCTTGCTGTTATGAATTCCTGAGCACCTAGGCCAGGTGCAGGCTCTCCATTCATAAAGCACAGCATTAATGATTTTTGTCTCACAGAATTCAGTTTCACACACTCTATTTTTATAAAAGGCAATTAAATACAATAGATTTATAGCACATATTAATCGTAAACATCATAGTAAGACTTATTAAAATCTTTCACATGCATTTTGCTCATTACTACTGATTTATTCAATAGTTAAGAAAAAACGCTGGCAATGCCTCTGCACTGGCAAGGACCTCCRAAACAAAACAACAGAGATAAAGAAAAGTTCAGATAAAAGTGGGTAAGGAAAAGGATCACAGAGTCATAGATGTAATCATAAAGGCTAAAGGTATGAAGTTCTGAAAGAGAAAGATAGACTATATAACTACATAATCACAAAGTTTGTAAGGGAATTATATTCAGAATTTGTAAAACAGCATATACCATAATTCCAAAATGGCAGAATGGTGGAACGTTTGCCTAGCACAGCTTAGACGCTGGGCTCGAGCCTACACACCCAAACATACACACTCAAATGACTTGAATTCTCATCATTCACTAAGTATATGAGATGAACAATGTCATTAGTCACTAGAAATGTATAAAATACTAATGGAATGAAGTGCAATTATATCTACTGGAGAGCTATAGAAAGAAAGAGGAAATACCACATGTTGGTAGTATGTTAAAAAAAAAAAAAAACAGGAAGCCTCCTTGAAAGCTGTAGGAAACTGAAATGGTAAAAATTACTCTGGAAGGAAATTTGGCAGTTCCTCAAAATTAGATATATATGGCATCGTGATACAGAAATTCTACTCCTAAGCATATATTCAAGGGAAATGCAACACATGGTAACAGAAAACTTGCATAAATGTTCACAGAAGAGTCTTCACAATCACCCTCAAGTAGGAAGAACATAATGTTTATGGACAGAAGAAGAGCTTAATAATATGCAGTATAAAATATCTCTGTAGTAGAATATTATATAGATACACAAATACTCAGAAATGACACATAATATGGGTAAAASTTGTAAACATTATTCGTAAGGAGCTAGTCCTAGTAGGTTTTATATTATAGAATTCCATTAGTAAGAAGTTGAGACATGAAAATATATAAAGATAAAAATAACTTTTCCTTCTGGAGATTGGGTCTGGGAAGAAAAAGTAGAATCTGAAGGAACTGGATATTAATAGTAAGCAGGCAAGAAATTTTGGTGGGGAGGGGAACAAAAATGTTCTAAATTTAGATGTGGTAATGGTTGAACTTATACATTTACTTAAAATTATGTTTTGAACTTTAGACATGTATAGAATAAAACAGCTGGATGCCCTGTAAATTGAGTTAAAATTCATAGAAATAAGAGAGATGAGATTGAGGGTTCAGCTGGGTACTAGAGTGTTTGCCCACTA
>BDUI01016349.1:25374-37401 GCA_002335545.1 Apodemus speciosus
TTCATTACCTCCAGGTGGCTTAGCATGGGCAAAATTTTTCATTCCTTTTATTTCATTTTTCTAAATTATTTGTAGTGCACATGTATTCCTTTCTCCATGGAAAACATAAACTCCTCAGAAAATGATCATGTTTTCTAAAAGCACAGCTCTGTGTACTGAGGCATTAAAATCAGCGGCCCTTCAGTCATGTTTTCCTCAAATTGAGCTATTTTAAAAACACATTCAGATCCYATAAAATCTGATTGAAACCAAGGAAACCTAATCTGCTCTAATAACAGGGTCATCACCCTCTTGGCAGCAAGAACACCTGGGAAAGATGGTTCTGGGACACTCAGAAGAAGCTTTCCGTTGAAGGGAGGATTTTTGTTTATTTTTTTATTCTTTAGCCACAATCTTTCCTCTGCACACATCAAACATCTTCCCCAGGTGTCAACAGGAAATCCCAAACAGAGAAAATGACATCAAGTCAGTTCATGCCCCAAGTTAATCTATTCTTAAAAGAGGAGAGAAAATTAAAAGATGAATGGATACGCAGTGCACCCTCAGTATTGATTATGCTGATCAGTAATACTTGTCATTACTCTGTTCCCTTTATCATACTGGTTCATAAGACACAGGAGTAAGGCACAACTCGTGAGATGGCCTCAATTCTAAGCTAGACCATTGGGAAGGAAAAATGGGGAGATTAGTTAAAGAATCACTAATTATTAAAAGTGCAACTTGGAAGTAAAGCTAACCTAGCTTTACTTTGTACAGGCTTTTGTGTTAAAATACAGAAATCCATAGATGGTGAATACAGACAGATGTCAAAGCAGCCACCAAAATGAGAAGACACGCCCATGCCCCCCATAGAATCCCAGACCCAAATTAAAGCAAATCACACAATGGAAACAGTAGTAGGGGTCTTCAGCCATCAAAGCCAGGATTGTTCTGCACCCAGAAGCATTCAACCAGGTTCTTATGGAGGATAATCCTTGGACTATTGTGTGTTCCTTTAYCCATCCCCATATTATATTCTAAGTCATGGATTGTCCCTTGAACTCCTGCATCTGTCTCACTTTCCTGTTCCCATCAATCCGGTTACAGGATGGAAAGGGAACAGGGCAGCATCATTCCATGCAGAAAGAAGTCTAAAGTAGGAGACGAGACACAGAACTAAACGTTAAGACACACATGGAGGTTACCAAGAAGAGAGGTAAGACTTGAGGACAGGTTCGATATAACATAGTACCCATGTTTTCTGAATCAAAAGAAAAAGAAAAAGAGATGCATGGCCCAACAATCACAGAGGTAGTTTTGAGTTAAATGGGGCAGAATATTTTCCATTGGGGCTAATGTAGAAAAATCCATAGAGGTTTGTGGGTTTTATTTTATTTTTCATTGAGCGTAGCTGGGAGTTATAGAGTTATATCAAAGGTCAGGATGAAAGAGTGGGAAGAGCCAGGTAGGAAGGGAAGAAAGGAAGCCCCCTCTAAGCTTTGGGTAGTAGGTTATTTTCTTTCTCTATTCAAGCATGTTCTCTTCTGCTGGAAAAATGCTTTGTTAAACTGATCTGAGGTCGTTTCCGTCCTCTTGAGAAATCTGATGCAGTATTTCATCCTAAACATTATAAAGCCTGGCATTAAAAGCTTCCCAAAGTCTATTTTCCCCTGGAGTCAGGTACAGTTTGTCATTTGCTCACACATTCCTTCTGGCAGACGGCTTTACGATGATTCCCGTGGGCAGCTGTGGCCTGGAGAGCATCCTTCACACAAGACTGCCCATGGAGTCCAGAGGCCAAGGGGCACAAGGAGAGAGCCATGTCCCCGCCAGATGATGGCTCCCATCTAGAGCACGTGTGTTGTAGCGTCTCTACATACTGTTTACCTGAGTTTATCTCACACTATCAAAACTCAGAAACACATAAACTCAAACCGGAGAAGACGTTCATATATAAAATACATGTTCCCCACCCCACCCCACCCCACCTGTCCTAGCACTATTTTTTTAAGCGCTTACCGAAGCCTGTCCTGCAGAAATGCTGGCTCCTCTTTGCCATCTAAGCGTGAGAGCAGAAAGGCTGTGTGGCCCAGGACTTTGAATAGAATATAACCCCAAATATGGCGGTAGTGTGGATTAAACATGAAATGCTCTCCATAGACTCTTCGGTTTGAACACTTGGCCAGCCGGCTGCCGATTGCACTGTTTGGGAAAATGGTGGATCCTCTGAGYGACAGAGCTTTGCTGGAAGAAGTGAATCGATGGGAGTCTTGACATTTGATAGTCAGACCCAACTTCCTGCTCACCCTTGGTTTCCTCAGTGTTATCTCGCGCTCTAGTCAGCACGCCTTCCTTGCCATGGTGGAGAATGCACTTACTGCTCAAACTGTAAGCCAGACTGACCCTGGCTCCCTTCCATTGCTTCTGTCAGAATATCTTATCACAACGATAAGAAGTACAATTGATTTAAAAAAAAAAAAGACTTATTTTTATATATGTGAGTACACTGTCACTGTCTTCAGACACATCAGAAGAAGGCATCAAATCCCATTACAGATGGTTGAGAGCCATCATGGGGTGGCTGAGAATTAAACTCAGGACCTCTTGAAGAGCAGCCAGTGCTCTTAACTACTCAGCCATCTCTCCAGCCCCTCATAATGATAAAAAAAGAAACTAAGGCAGGTGGCTATGTTTTCTGAAACAAAAAAATTGGGATTTATGTTTGGAAGGACATATTACATTTAATACAATGGAGATGCTATTCTTAAAATTAGAACAGAAAACCCATGACATTGGTCACTAAAGCAGCACAATCCTATAGGGAACAATCATGTTTTAACTTTGATTTTTAAACCCTAAGTTATTAAATTTGGGAAAGATAAAGGCAAGGGGGTGAATTATATCTCTTGACTAATTGAGCTGGCAAGCCACCTGTGTGTTTTGTAAACATAGTGTGTGGTGTAGAGGGGGGATGTGCTCACTCTACCGCATAATTCTCCAACACACTTTCAGCCTGAAACATAAAAACAAATATGGAATGCAAAGCCTTCTGGGAGTTGTGGGAAGTGAAAAGAGCGTTTGTTTCTTTCTCACCTTGTGACAAGGAAGAATGGTAGGGGGCGAATAGAGAGAGACCTGCAGACTAAAATAGCAGCTTTATAGTCTTGTGGGCGAGGCAGTGGTCGGAATGTGTGCTTCAGAGACAGAAGTAACTGGAGGCTGTGGAGTCCAGAGAAAATGATCTCCAAACACAACCTTGCAGCTGGTGACTAATTCAGAGACGGAGTTTCTGTTATTATCTATTAATGCTATTGATCAAACCAAATGCTTTTAGGTATCCAGAATACAGTTTGCATTTCACATATTTCTTTTAAATAAAGATTTTTTTTCTCGACCTTATAGCTTCCCGCTATCGAATGGCAAATTGTTTTCTCCTCAAAGGGCAATCATGATGTGGAAAGGGCTCCCAGTCTGGGTAGCCAACGAGGGATTTCTGGGCCAGTGGAAAGGGCCTCTGTGAACCTGAAAACCACAGCTACCAGGCTCACTTCTCCTCCTGTAAATGGCCTGGGAACAGACCTCCCGAGTCCATGGCCCCAAGAGCTTTTAGAGTCCCATAGTCCAGGTTTGGGAATTTTCTCCAGACATTCCAAGTGCTATACCAAAATTACTAAGACTGAACCATTGCTTGGTGCAGAAATGCACTTCACATGGTTCCAGAGATTCGAAGATCAAGTCAAGACCTCAGCACCTTCAGTGTGGGCTGCTCTCTGTGTCCAAGGTGGAGCCGACTTGCTGTGTTATCACAGAGCAGACTGGTGCAGGTGGGATGGACATTTGACACTGCAGCACAGTAATGTCATCTATAATATTCATGCTCCAGAAAAGCACAATAGATAGCAAAAATGGTGTGATGAAATTTCATGCTTTAAGTAAGTCAACAATTTTGCATCAAGCTTCATTCATAGCTTGAGTCACGGGTTAGATGCAAGTAGCTAATGCCCTCAAGTTGCGTTATAATGGCACAAATTCCATGGAAACTTCCTGGTTTAATCACCTGCTAAAGGGCTTCTTGATACTGAGTTGCAGGCTCAAACATATAAATCTGGGGACACATATATGCAAGCCATGAGCAAGCATGAGTCTGGRACACCTTCCTAGGTACAGGTATTTTTACATGAGAAGAAACTCTGTGCTTTGGAGCAGTGGGGTGGTGTAGAGAACCCTTCTAGACAAAAGCAGTCCTTTTTCAGGAAGATGTTCCTCTTGACAGGCAAAAGCCAGTTCTGGAAGAAAGCTGAGCATGAACCATCAAATGCTAGGCAAGACTGTAAGGGAAGAGACTAGCATCACTCCAAATCAGACACATCAGGGTCGCCTTCACACACAGGTTTTGCTTTCTTCTTGTTGATTTCAAACAGCGGCCCACAGAGCAAATTCTAGACACTATGCCCCAGGACTACCTGTCTTTAAAGTCACAAACACAGCCAGCCAGATGGCTTAGCAATAAAAGTGCCTGCCATAAAGCCTGCCGATCTAAGATTAATTCCTGGCACCTACATGGTGGGAGGAGAGAACTGACTTTCACAAGTTGTCCTATGACCTTTGAATATCACACACACACACATACACAAATAAATAAATGTAATGAAGTAAATAGTAGAGACCTCAATGGATACACTCTTCTTCAAGGGCAAGGTGGTAGCAATTTTTTCCAAAAGCCTTTGAAATCATGTGTACTATTAGACCAAATGTGAAAAGAAAAGTCAGAAATACAGGTAAAGATGCACCTAGAAGGACGGATGCTCAACCTACGATTCTTTAAAATACCAAAAAAAGTAGAAACAACCAATATCCGGTGCTGGGGGACTAAATAAATAAATCTTACTATATTGGTATGAAAGGTTGTATATCATTTGAAACTAATATAATAGAAGAATATTTAATGGCATGATATGTCAACTAAAAGAAAGATTATAAAATCATATGAAAAATTTGGATTCCATCTGGGGACTCTATAAAAATATACAAGTACAGAAAATTAAGAAAATCAAGTTCTTTACCTCCTTGCTAATATTCTGCTGTCACTTCTAAAATCTGTGCAATGAAGATGTGAGGTCTGAAATAAAATAAAATAAAATAATAGAATAGAATAGAATATAAAAATATAAAATAAAATAAATTTCTAAAAATGAAATATTTCTCAGTATTAATTATCAGCTGTTGGAAATATAAAAAGAGAAATGAACATGAGTTGTTCCTATATATTTTTGATTTCTTATTGTGTTGAAATTTAGGCTTAACTCAACCTAAAAACTGCCTCTTCGGTTCACAGCAAAGATAATTAAAATTGCATCTTCTAGCAAGAAAGCTGTAGGAAGGTGCTTGACTTTTCTTCTGAATCCTTCCATGTTAAAACTAATGATTTCCTGTTTACTAAACTGGGTGGATTCTATAGTTATATCTTTTATTTCCTGCGGTAAAGGTGTTAATTTTCATTATCTCTGATTACTCATTCAAAAGAATGCACATGTTGTGTCTGCTATGTACCATGCAGTGGACTATTGATTATCTGAGGAGACCACGGCAGCACAGAAAATACAAATCCATAGAGAATACCCGAACCTCGTTAGCCAGAAGTGCCAGCCGTTTGCCAGTGTTGTTAGCGAGGAACAAAGCTGATTTGGGTTTAATCTCACAACTCCCTTCCGCGTGCTTGAAGATTACACTAAGAAGAGAGATGACCAGGCACACAGGCAGCCCTAGGTAATTCCTGGTCGGGAGAATTGGTTTCTGATTATCAAGATTTGGCAGATTTGGAGCACAGACGTGGAGCAGTCTCCCAGCAGAGATCCTGAATATTCACTGCAGAAACTAAGCCAAACCAATCAACGGAACAAACAAACAAAACAAACAACAACAACAAAAAAATGCTCTTCACTGGTCTACTGGGTAAAGTACCTACCGTGACAAGCATGAGAACATGGGTTCAACCCCCAGCACCCACACAAAAAGAAAAGCAATGTCTTTAGCACACCTCTAATGCTCCCTGCTTAGCGGGAGGAGACAGGAGGCTCTCTGGGGCTTGCTACCCAGCCAGTCTAGCCAAGTAGGTTAGTTTCATGTTGAGTGAGAGACCAGCCTCAAAGAATAAAGGCAAGAGTAATTGAGGGGTACACCTGATGCTGACCTCTGACCTTCATACAATCCTGTGCGCGCGCGCACACACACACACACACACACACACACACACACACTCATAGACACACAGAAAAGTTTCCATGTGCTGTGCAACCCGCTCAGGAGCGCTAACCTCATTCACGAGCCACAGAAGCATGACCCCCGGCCACCCCCACACACAGGATAAACAGTGAACTCATGTTTCACTCCTATTATCGCCCCAAAATAAGATTAAAATATCTAACCATGTATAATTTGTCATCATTGCAATTCCGTATTCCAGATTGATCTGGTTTGAAAAAATGCAATCAGCCTAAAACTCCATGTCCTGGGGTTATGAAGTTTTGAAAACTCAGGAGACACTCACGTCCTTCCTTGACCTTTCTTGAGGCTGTGCAAACCAGAGAGGTTCTGTACTGTTCACCCACGGACTCAGACAGCGACAGACCCTAGCAGTGTGCACGACTTGATTTAACAGATGTCTCAAATACCCCCATATCCAAGATAACACTTTAAAACTGAAATTAAGAAAGCTAAGCCAAGCCTCTTCAGACCTTATAAGAAATAGCGTTTCTCTAAAAATATTTTTCCTTTAAGGAGTGTCATAAGGTGACTGAAAAACACGCCACTACATTAACTTTTTAAGGGTTTTTTTTTTATTTCTTTTCAAATCACGTCTCCATGAGATAACTGTACATTTAAGTTGGTAGGTTTGTGTGGCTTTTTTTCTCCCACAACAAATATGAAAAAGACACATTGTACTAAAATCCCGTTGGTGTTTTATTGACTAACAGCCAATAATAAGGTAAGGAAGCTCCCCGAGCGGAGTCTAACACGAGCATCATGGTGTGGCTATAAACTGCCTCCAGTACACCAGCGTGCAGATTAGAGGCCTCTTCTAGGCTTTTCAACAAGAACTTTCTGGTCTTTTTTGCAAAGTGATAATAAGAATTTCTTTGCCTAGTTTATACGGAATGAATGTTTCTCTCCAAGGAAAACATCAGACTTCCCTCCAAAATGAAACCGTTAGGAGGCGTTCCGAACAGCAGGTGGCTTACTCTTGCTGGTCCTCGGTGGTCCCCTGTGCTCCTTATTTTGATTATTACAAGTTATTGCCCTGAACTTAGAAGCCAAACCCGAGCGGCCATCATCAGTCACTTTAGTGCCTCGACTTCGAGAGTCCCCAGGCTGGGGAATTTTTTGGTGAATTGAAAAGTGCTAGACCACAAGCATGGTCCCCATCTCCCACCTTGAAAGCCAGGCAGGGGGGCGCACACGCCGCAGAGGCATTGAGAGATTGCTTTGTCACTCACTGGCCAGCCAAACTAGCAGAATCGGTGAGCTCCAGGTTCAGTAAGAGACCGCGTCTCAAYGGGAGATTAAGGAACATGCCTAATGTCTACCTCTGGCCCCCAGACACACACATATGTATGCACACATAGAACTCACATTCAAAGGCAGAGGAGGGTGGAGAAGGACAGGGAGGAGGGAGAGGAGGGGGAGGAGCTTCATAGAGGGAAAGAGGTTTCTTGGGCTACAGATTTGCTTTCCCTTGTCGGCTTCCTTGCTTTAATAATAGGGGGTTTTTCTCCTTCCGTGCAAAGGGCATGGCTTTCCTCTCCGTGTGTAGCTATTTCCACTAAGCCTGACACTTATGTCCTTGGAATCGCATGAGGTACAAGGGAGAAGAGCCAATACACCACAATATTACTCAGAGGTTTCCGGCATTTATTTACAGGTTTTCATGTACTTTCTTCCCAAGTTTTTTTTTTTTTAAGACAAATGTATACTTCTAATCTAGATACAACCCAGACAGACTTACTACAGCATTTCCACTAACACTGACTGCTCTTTCAGGACTCCAAAACGCCCAACTATTTTCCAAAAATAAAGCTTCCAAGAAGTAGAATTGAGATACAAAATAAATAAATAAGAAAATCATTGAGCTAAATATGAAGGAAGAAACCATATGCAGGCCCAATATACTTCAGGCATTCAATAATTGCTAATTTTAAAGAAACCACATCCTAGTGGTGGTGACAGAGAATATTGTGCCTTCTGTGATTAAAAAATATGATGCTAATTCATGACTCAAAGCTTTCCTGAATTGGCAACGTCCTTCCCCCCCAGCCCCCGCCCCGTTTTTATTTTTAACGCTTTCCTTACAGAGTCACCTCATTTCAACCTGTTGGAATAGTCTCAGACACAGCCAGCTTCGTCTCCAAAGGGGACATTCGTGCTGCAGATCTCAAAGCCAGCCTGAACTTAGGGACCCGCTAAAGGCTGGTTGTCACAGACATCCACTTCCCTGTAGGCAGCTGCCCCTTTCTACCTTGTCCCAAAAGCTGACATCTGACTACTCCCCCACCTGTCACATGAGAAGGGCCCCGGGATGGACAGCAGCTGTGTGTGCTCCGGACAGCGTCTCTGAGGCCCCTTCGCCGAGGGCTCTGAAATGATACACAGTTTCAAACAAAGAAAACAAACCAACCAGAAACATGCCATTTCCTGAGTTTCACACTAACTTTTACAAGAAATTGAAATATATCACTTTAAAAAAGAAATATGTGACTGAAACATGTTTTGTGAGGAAAAAGGACTGGGAGATGCGACCATTAACTTAGGGCAAGTGTTCGCAGGTCCTGTCCCTGTCACAAGTCACACCTCTTTTAAACCGACACATTAGACTAACTCGGGCCCTTTATCTTGCCATTTTTTTTTAATTCAGAAAATGGTCGGGATAAAGGGGAAATACTTTTTTATATTCTTTACAGTGGGATCTCAGAAATGACCTTTGTTTTATGTAGTTGCATTAGCTCCAGCCAACATGCAAACCAAAGGGAGTTTGGCTGGCTTATCGTATGGGTTTGGTTGGGTTTTTGAGACTGCGTTTCTCTGGGGCCCAGGCTTGCCATGTAGCTCAGGCTAGCCCCTAACTCCCAGACCTGTAACTCACAATGAGTATCCTGACTTAGCTATCCAAGCACTTGGGTTATAGTGAAGGCTTGATTTTTCTTTAATAATAATAATAATAATAATAATAATAACACAGCAACAACAATAGTAACAACAATAATAGTAATACTTTGGGACCTGAGCTATCTAGATAGCAACTTCTCACTTTACCTCAAGCCTAGGCCGACACTCTAATTAGGATCCCTTCACATTCGACCAGTAAACATCTCTAGAGAAAAGTCCTAAGTCTTTTCTTTGCCTCCCTCTCTCCAAAAGTCAGAAAACCTGGCTACTACCCCAACCTTTAGCTGACCTCGTTAATGTTACCGGTCAGTGAATACCTCACCCATGAACCCTGGGGACAGCTTAGCCCTGTCCCTGTTATACAAGCACCGCCCTCAAGACTGCACAAAGATGACCTGCTGCTTGAGCCCTTCCCGAGTCCCAGCGGGTGACCTTGGGCCCCCATCCCCAGCGATGCACAAAGGCACCTTTGTGTGTTCTGAGAGCCTTTACCACACTGCCAGGTACTATTTATTTTTCTCCCCCACCACCTGTGAGAGAACGCAGAGTTGTTTTAGCCTTATTTATCTTTATACCCAGGCCACCTGCCCAGTCTCTAGACTTGGCTAGCAAATGAGGCGTTTCAGTGTGGGAAGTGAAGCGGGCAGCCCGGGCAGCCCTGAGTGGTCCTTATTCTTCATGGCATCAGGACACATAGATTTAGCCTAATGTTTTCTCAAGCCACAAATCTGTACATGTCTGCCCATACATTCTTCATCCCGGGCTAATAGGACACCACCGCAGACCACTGCGTAACTCACAAAACCCGAATTCCTCATATACCAGATGAGAAGCCTGAATGAAAATGGGTGTATGCTGGAAGAATCCAGGAAAATTTGGGGATATATCTATTATCCCCCCCCACCGCCACCACCACCTTCCTCTTCTCCATGGATTTGCATCTCTTTCCAAAAACACTGGCACCTCCTAGCCATCTAATCAAGACAGATTTTTCCCGTGGTAATTAAAATACAGCTCATCTTCGAGGGGGAGAGAAAAACAAAGGCTGAGACAATTAGCTAACTGTGCCAAACAGCATGGTTCACCCCCTCCTGCCCCACCCCCCTCCGCAACCCTCCCCAGCTTCCTCCAATTGCTTGCTTTTAAGTATTTTCCCAGGAAGGAGAAACTTCATTCCTGCTGAAAAAGAACAGACAGCCTGGAAAACGGTTTAATTCCATTTCATACACAAAACGCTCAGGACTATTTAAGACAGACGTTGGGGTCCCTGCTCACTGGAGTCACATCAGGTGGGAAAAAGGACAAGAGACACCGACTAATGTGTAATCTGTAACTGTCGGGTTGCGGCAGAACAATTGCATTAGCAGGACACAGACCTGCAGTACAAGGTGCGGCAAGGTATCCCAGAGTGGGCTGTGCAGAGCAGAGAGGCAAACTGTCCTCCTAATGACTCAGAAGGTGGAGAAGGAACTCTCTCCCCACAAGGCTGTGTGTGCCTTGATTACATTAGCACAACTTGTAGCGTTGTGCAGAGCATGCACCTTGATTCTATTACAGCTCTGGGTCACCTGTAAAGGCCACTGTTTTATTTGCCTCCCCCACACCACCTGCCATTTCTACAAGTCCCCTGGCAGCATATTCAAGCATTAGCGGTTGGGATTTCTAAATTCTTTTAGCCACTGATGGCCGCCAGCCGTCAAATTAAATTCAAAGGGTTTAGTATAGCTCCGGGTTTTAGCTATATAATTTACTAAGAATGCCCAAAGCATTTGCAATCCTGTTTTCAGTTCAGCAATGAATACTATTTCCTAACAAAATCTGCCTGAAATCTCCTTTTGAGGCTCTGGGAAGGGGTGGGGGGGTGGGGGGCAGTGTGTCTTCCTTCTGGCACTGGCTTAAAAAAATTGGGGGTGGGAGGCGGGGAGAATTCCTACCTAGAGAAGAAGATATCCCTCATGCGGTGAACGTGGTATATGGAATTGGAAGACTGGGGTGGTGTTGAGCCAGCGTATCTGGGTTAGTTGCAGACATCTGCATTTTCTTTTATTATTTTTTCTCTACGTTCCAAATCCAATACAACTGTATCAGTTGCGTCTCCACTATCAGCCAGCATAGGCCTAACCAAAGTCACCTCTCTCTAAAAATTAAGAAAACCTTGGTAGAAACTCCAGATTGGATCATTCTTGCACCTTTAACGATAACTTGAGTCTACGTTCAAAGGAAGAGAAGACCGTCAACCCCCTAGACATGGTGCTGATCTCATTACTAACATTTAGCACTAACGAAGTGCCACGGCCTGTGGTTTCCTCACGCCTCCATCTCACCCACTTCGAAAGGCAATGAGAGAGYGTGACAAGAGAACAGGCAGCTACTTGGCAGGGTGGCTCTCCCGGCTCTCACAGGGCAAGGTAGAAAGAGCATGAGTTTGAGGCCAAGGTAGGCTACGTAATGAGACGTTGTCTTTAAAAGGCAACTTCAAGTCCGCGGTTCGCGTAGGGCACTGCTAGCTTTCTTCCTTGAGAAGATGGCCCTGCAAATGCGGCTCCTGGAGAAGGGGGCCAGGAAGAAGAACAGGAGAGACAAATGATGGTGAAGAGAGCTACGGGACAGTCTTCTGGGCATGACATGGCTGTCATACTGTTACTCTCACAGCGTTGTGGCTCTGCAGAAAATGGAGCCCCATTGACCCTCCACCATGAAAGGGAGAAGGGAAATTGAGGCCCCACCCTCCCTGGGGAGCTACTAGTCATTAATGCTGCTGGCAAACGGGCTATTTTCTTCTGAGGCTTAACCACCATTCCAGTTGTCCTGTTCCAGCAAAGAACCCCCCAGCCCATGTCCATGCTAAACTCAATGTGTCAGAAAGAAACACAAAGTCATGGAAACGGG
>BDUI01016353.1:14243-30256 GCA_002335545.1 Apodemus speciosus
GAATAGTCATCAAGGAACACGCCTTCGTAGGGAAAGCACTGAGGATAAAATTAATTTACTGTTTTATTGTTTTTTCCATCTGTTGTTGTTTTTAAGTCACAGTGAAAATTGAAATTCAGAAAGGATACTGAGCGTAGATGGATGATTTAAGTGCAGAGGCCATCTGTGAGGGAGCACATAAGAGCAGAGGTCCCCTGTGCCGTGGCTAGAAGGTCCCACTGAGGGAGGACTCTGAGAGCAGGTGTTTGAGGCACGGCAAACACTGAGAATGTGAGCTTTAGGGTCCCACCTGTCTGCATTTGAGCCACRACTCCTCTACAGTAGTGGCTCCAGGTCTGTTGATTTCCASTTGGAGCAATGGAGAGCACAACAATATCTATTGGAATAGCTCATTGGAACAGTAACCTGGAATCATGGCTCTTAAGGATTCTTTGAGAAAGTCCATGTGAAAGTCTTTAGCATAGTGGCTGGCACAAAGTCACAAGGTTTACATTACTTTTATTTTKGGGATTTTTCTATTGTTAGAGATTTTATTTCTGAAATAGATGTATCAACTGTTATTACCAAATGTGTATAAAACATTCATTTTATTTATCTTTTATTCTTTTATTAATTAAAAAATATTTTATGTATTTATGTTCCAATCATTCCCCACCCCCATCCAATCCCCACTCCCACAGTTCCTCATCCCAGTCCTCCTCCCCTTGCCTCTGAGAGGGTGCTCTTTCCCTCCACCAGGCCTCCCCACTCCCTGGGGCCTCAAGTCTCTTGAGAATTAGGTGCATCTTCTCCCACTGAGGCCAGACCAGGCAGTCTGCTGCTGTATATGTGCCGGGGCCCTGGACCAGTCCATGTATGCTGCCTGGTTGGTGGCTGAGTGTCTGAGAGATCTCAGGGGTCTAGGTTAGTTGAGACTGCTGGTCTTCYTATGGGCTGGCCCTCCTCCTCAGCTTCTTCCAGCCTTCCYCTGATTCAACTTCAGCCCAGTGGTTGTCTGTAAGTATCTGAGTCTRTCTCAGTCAGCTGCTGGTAGGGCCTCTCAGACAGCCATGCTAGGCTCCTGCCTGTAAGTACATGATAGATAGCATCAGTAATAGTGTCAGGYCTTGGTGCCCCCTCCCAAGTTGGGCCAGTCACTGGACTTCTTTCCTYCAGTTTCTTCTCCATTTTTCTCCCTCCAGTTCTTTTAGACAGGAACAGTTCTGGGCCAGAAATTTTGACTGGATTATCTATCTACTTRAGGTGGACTCTTTTAGTTCCCTCTTCTCATYGTTGGGCATTTTGGCTAAGGTCACCCCCATTGAATCCTGGGMGTCTCTCACCTTCCAAGTYTCTGGGACTTTCTCAAGGGTCCTCCCACCTACCCCCCCACCCCCGAGGCTGCGTATTTCCATTAATTCTCCTGGCMTTCTGGGCTTCTCCCCTTTGCTCCGCCCCTTTCCTGACCCTATCCCCCTCTCCTCTTCCCCTCCTGTCTCCTATCCAGGTCCCTCCCTCACTCTGCCTCCCATGGTTATTTTTGTTTGTTTACATTTCTTTAAGGCACAAGTATGAATTGTGATTTTTTGAGAGCTTTTTATTAAAATTATAAACAAAAGTATGACTTTGCCAAAAAAAAAAAAAAAAAAAAAGGAAACAAAGTTGTCTGTGTAGATCAAGAGAAGAGGCTAAATATGATACAAATACCTTGTATAAAATCCACAAAATCCTCACAGGAGATCTCTCTTGGACTTGAASAATGTAAACTTTAGGGATGCAGCACATTGGTAGAGAGCTGGCCTGGTGTGCTAGTTCCTTGTTACTGCTGTGACAAAATGCCTGATGTAACAACTTAGGGAGGAAACGGTTTACTGAGGCCCCCAGTTCAGAGTTATAGTCCATCATGGTGAGGAAGCCGTGGCAGCTGGAGCTCGGGGCAGCTGGTCGGGAGAGATGCTGAGAGCGGTGCATGCTGGTGCTCACCAGTTCTTCTCGCTTCAGAACCTCAGCCCATGGACTAGCGCTCCCACATTGCAGGGGTCTTATCACCCCATTAACAGAGTCTCCACACTTTGTCACAGGCACGCCTAGAGGCTTGTCTCCTCAGTGACTCTAGATCCCGTGCAGASGACAGTTAACCATTACTCCTSTCATTCATAAAGCCCTGGGTTAGATTCCCAGCAAGATACAATCTCCCTGAGACAGCACACATCTATGGTCCTTGCACTCTGGAAATAGGCAGATGATACTAAGTTTAGAGTCATCTTTTGGTAGATGGAGAATTTGAGGCCAACCTGGGATAGATGAGAACCTGTTAAAAAAGAAGAAAGAAAATATAAACTTAAGATGTTTGTGAGAAATTTTTGTTAGCATAGCAGCACATACCCTGATTCTCATTATATACTACTGCATGCAAAATACTGTCTAGATCATAACGAAGAAAGCAGACAAAGCCTGMCGTTCTCCAGGAGTGTTTGCTCTGCCCAGTGCTGTTGTGTTACACGGCCTTGGTGCTGCAGAGCAAACTGTAGAAAGAAAGGAGAGCCGTGAGGCCCATGGTGACCAGGAAGAACGTTTCAGAAAGGGGACCTGCAAGCAGCATGGGGGCAGCATCATGAAGGAACAAGCAGTGTACAGAAGTACTTTCTAATCTGTGCTGGGACCCTCAAGTAGCAGTGACTTTGGGAATTACAGAATTAGCAGGGTAGTGCTACTAATGTGGAAGGGCAGAAGGGGAGGGAGGTCAGTATGGCAGAAACACCTCTATAGAGAGCTTTGAAAGCTTTTTCAGGACTTCGCTTGTGAAGCTGAGAAGCAGCAAGTAGAAAAGCATCGCTCAGACTGGTGTGTGGAGACCGGCTTGTAGAAGGGCAGGGAAACACACGGGCAGATTGAACTGTCGTGTAATCTAGTTGACAGGTAAAAAGGCCGGGACTGGGGTGATGGTAGTGGATGTCAGGAAGCAGCCAAAACTGGGCACATTCACACTCACTCGTGTGTGTGTGTGTGTGTGTGTGTGTGTGTGTGTGTGTGTGTCCATGCACATATTTATTCTATGTGTATACATGTGTGCCTGAGTGTATGTATATATGCCACGTGTATGCAGGCACCAGCACGTCAGAAGAAAGTTTCAGATCACCTGGAACTGGAGTTATAGAGAGTCGTGAGCCATCATATGGATGCTGGGACTTGAACATGCGCCTTCTGCAAGAGCAGTAAGCACTTTTACCCAGTGAGCCATCTCTACATTAGATATTGAAAGGAGCTGACTAGGGGATGGGGACAGTGAAAGGACTTGAGGCGTACATGGAGCTCTGAGGTTCAGGCCTGGAGCTTTGGGAAGCCTAGGGAGGCTGTTGAAGCCGGTTTCAGAGGATGGCAAATATCCATCCGGGGAGTCATTAGCCGAGATCCCAGAAATGTTGACAAGACTACTTAGTTCATACAGATTGAGAAAGGCGGTCTCCTCTACAGATGTGAGCTTGAACATTTGGCCGTAAGGATAACATGGGAGGGGGTAAGTGAAGGTTCTTTGTGAGAGTCTGAGTCTGTATGTCAGGAAGCTCCAGGGAAGGCTGCGTGCAGTCTGTGGAGTGCACACTGTAGTCTAACTACAGGAGGAGGTCGTATCATACAGGAAAATACTGTATTTTCATCTAATGCTTGCAAGGCCTCATGTGCCACTGGATAACTTACTTTTGGGGGTTTATTGGGTCTTGTCCTGCATTGTCTGATCACTGCTTCCCTTAGGCAGTTCAGCTCCTGAAGCCAGGGGGAGTGCTGGTCTACAGCACATGCACAATAACTCTGGCAGAAAACGAAGAGCAAGTTGCCTGGGCCCTCAGAACATTCCCCTGCCTTCAGCTTCGACCCCAGGTGAGGATGCTGGCCCTTTCCAGGAGATAAGCCTGAGGGCGAAGTGCACTGGCAGGCTCGGCAGCTCACAGAGGGCTGTGTCAGAGCTCTGTCTAGACTAACCACGGGGACTCATGACCAGATGAAGAAGCTTGCCCGCTCTCGGCGGTCTGCCATTGGACTAACCTGCGGCAGAGCTTGGGTATCTTTCTGCTCCTGTCACTAACTGACTTTCTAAAAAGTCCTTTTCTTTATAGTTAGATGTATTTTGCTCACATGTATGTATGTATGTATGTATGTATGTATGTATACCATGTGCACAACATAGGGCAGTTTTAAAGCTGTTTCTAGTTTTTTTTTAGTGAGCACAAACCTAACTTTTGTTAGGATTTTTATTAAGACAGATTCAATTTTAAGATATTTATTTCTACAGAGATGCTAATATTTGGAGACATTGAGCATCTGATGTGGCTTCCTGCAGAACTCTAACAGGCAGTCACAACATAAAGGTTAAAACAATATAGAAATGGTCCCTGCACTGGGATGTTAAGATAATTACATGGAAATGAAAGCAACTCCTCAGAGTTGCCATGGAGTCTGTGTGAAGAAGTAATGGAAGATCCTCCCTTCACTGCCATGGGTGATTATATTTTCTTGACAGTTGATTCTTCTCCACCAGTGGTCAAACCCTTGTCTGTCTGTGGACTTGATCTTTGGCACTAATGGTTTTCGAAAATGACTGAATTCTTTCAGATTCCTTAAAACCTAGTTGATGTAGCCATGATTCATATATCCTTTTCTAATATGTATTCTTCTAATGCTAAAGAAGAAAACTTTGATCATAGAGTTGGTATGTCTAAAGGCATTTCTGATGTTTCTGGGACTGGCTCCTTTAACTGTTAGAGAATGAGAAGATGAGCAGTTCATTTGTCCATGTCACTCAAGGCCCCACGGTGCTGTCTTTAGGTAGCTTCAGAACTGGGTATTTTACGTGTGTGTGTGTGTGTGTGTGTGTGTGTGTGTGTGTGTATTTATATAGTATATGCATATATGTATATGTGTGTATATGTATGTATAAATATAATATATGTATATGTGTATGTATATATATATATTTAGGTAAAGCTGTTTGCTTAGGTCATATAGCTGAGATATGTTAGAACTGCATCTTAAGTCTACAAGTATCTAATCGTAACATTCAGGCCTTTTGTAATGTCATAACACTTGATAAGCATGGATGATTCTAAATAAATAGGAACTCCTTTATCAGGTGGCTATGTGTCACCACTTTTCCACTGCCCTCAAATTGGCATGTGCATCTCACGAAAGCAAGTGTATTCACTTGGACATATGTTTCTGGAAGAGGTCATACCCACAACCGATCTGTCTTTTCTTACTTAAGCGATATAGAGGCAATTTACTAATTGTAGCATAGTCAATCAGTTTTGCTCATTTCTTCCCACAGGAACCACAGATTGGAGGAGAAGGAATGGTGGGAGCTGGCCTGTCACTGGAGCAACTGAAACAACTGCAGCGATTTGATCCATCTGCTGTGCCGCTGCAGAACATGGATACTGATCCTCTCGGAGATGCCAGAAGGGAAGACATGMTTTGGCTGGCCAACAAGGACTGTATAGGCTTCTTTATTGCCAAGTTTCTAAAATGTCAAAGCACAGAAGAGAAGGTTTCTCGGAAATGAAAATTCTGAAGACTGTGTGTGGTACTTTTTCTTACACCAAAGTGTTGTCAAGCCAATGGAGTGGTGGCATGGTTGCCCAGGAAACAGGATGATGCTAATGGCTTCCCTGGGTGGAAGGAGCAGTGTGTATATGTGGTCCCGGGGAAGTGGGGGCTAGGAAAGCATAATCCGCCTCATGCTTTATGAACGGAAAGGAGTTGCCTGTGGGGGGCTGGACTGTACTTTCAGTTTTAACTCATAGATGTTAGTCTTTAAATGCCGTAAGTATTAAGTCTTTCTATGTGAAAAAATAGCTTAAAAGCAAAAGAATAAACTTCTAAACCTTTCAAGTGGTTATGAAAAACTGTTTTCTGTTTCCAAGATGGTGGTAGTTTCTTCAGTAAGTTTTCAGGACACTGACAACACTGACCTCATCATGACTGAGGTAAGTACGCTTGGTACCAGAGTCTCTGCCTCTGTCTCTCTCCACTTACTGATCCTAAGTCTGGCTTCTTAATTTAAAGGTTTCTTATGTACTGAGTATGTGTGTGGAGCACATGTAGAAGTCAGAGGACCMCCTTTGAGAATCAGTTTCTCTCCTCTACCGTGGGTTCTGAGGCTCGAATTCAGATCCTCAGGCTTGTGTGACAAGTACTTTTTTTACCTGCTGAACTATTTCACCAGTCCCCAGGTCACTTTTACATAAAGCCTGGACCTGTGCTAAATAATACTTTGAAAGATGAAGTATAGGTATTTACTTTGTAGCTAAAATGGCCATTGAGAGTATGCCACATTTTGGCTGTATTTTATCTTCGGGAACAGACACCATGCAGAATAATAGAGAAGTGCTTGGCGAGGAGGAGAAAAGCAGTTTCTAGCTCTAAGACCTGGCCTGGCACCCTCCACTAGGCCTCTGCTTTTYTTGATGAACCTAAGCACTTCAGAGTATAAGCTCCAGGCAACTATGTCTGATAGATGAAGACAGAATATGAGCTCTTCCTAATCAAATCTGAACTCAGCCTGGACAAAACAAGCAGCTCAGCCAGCCTGCAGACATGACCAAGCATCCTGGCATTCTGGCCTTTCTGCCTTCAGTGGTACTTACTGCTTTGTAGATAAGCTGTTAAGATTGCCAGTACCCAGTAACATGGGAAAGGCCTCGTGTGTGGAACACACCAGATTGGCTTGTTTTTTTCTATTCACACTCTTCCAAATTACTGGGCTCTGGGTATGTCAAACACTACTGGAACCAACTGCTAATCGTTTTTTTCCTTGTAGGTTTCCTGTAGTAACGTCTCTCAATGAYTTACCGTATCCACCCTGACTGCAGCAGCTCTTGGATCAGGTAAAGGCTTTGGGTGGTTTCTTCCTGGAGAAAATCTCTTTTGAACAGCCCTGAGCTCTCTATTCCAAGTGCCTGTACCCATCTCTCTCAGCACATTGTGATTCCAGTTGACTGTGTTATCCTGAGCTCACTCCTACATCTGGGAAATATACCAGGACAAATAAGGATTTTTTTCTCTCTCTTATCACTGCTTTAGAGTAGATAGTCAGTGGGTATTATGGAATATGAAAAGTTATCTTGAATTTCCTAAGATTCAAGTATAAAAGCAAGCCATTCCTATCTTTCATTCTGCCTGTGTCCAGGAGATGCCATTTTGATTAAACACCATCTCCCAGTCGCACTTCTGTTTCTGGATTCCAGGAAGCCTTCTGTTTTTAAACTGCATTTTAAGCAACTGCATAATTTCTGTTTCCCGTCTTGCTCTCTCCACACCTGTATGTGCTAAGCTAGGGTGAGAATGGGGGAGGGACAGCCGAGCCGTGCACCTGCACGGCGTCAGACTTTTGACCCATTCCAGTAAATGCCAGAGTGCACACAGAGCTACCAAAAAAGAATTCTGCATGTGTTCAGAACAGCAAGGACACAGAATACTGCTAACATTATTCCTGCTAATATAAGCCATCTTCAGTGGACTTCTTCCTCTCAAATTTGAAAGCAAACCACATATTATTCAAGGACACAAAAATGAAAAGAAATCAGGGACATGTGGAAGGCTATTAACATATCTTTTCAGCATATTTAGTTTTAATATAGATTATTTCTATGGAAACAGAAAAAAGCATTTATTTAGTGATAAATATATTTTAATTAAAACCCTACATTAGATTTTAGTTTATATAGCAAAGTGAAGCAAAACAGTTAATAAGACCCAGAATCAGCAATATGACACTTACTGGAATAAGACCAGAGCATCAAGGAGGAATGGTGTCATGTCCCCAGCAGATGGGGAAGCTGTTGGTCTTCTTAAAAATAAAACAAACTTCTAAATATGAATTTCAATTACTCTACAGGTTGAAATAAGGTGGGGAAAAACTCTGGTTTACATTTTAAAAATCTTACCTACCTTGGGTTTTTCTGTTGTTTTGTTTTGCTTAAATTAGACATTGAAGGAAGATTACCAAAAGAATACCAGGTTATTGCCATTGACTGGATGCAGATGTTAAGTGTCGAATCTAGTAAACTGGTTCCTAAGATGGCAATCAATACCAATGGTAAACAGTGCAGAAGCCAGCTCTTTATTTGTTTCCATGAATTACTTTAAACCAAGTTCATCAAACAGTTCAGTGTCATGACAGTGAGTGTTGAACAGGGATGCAGAGCAGACATGTTAAAATGCGGTATTGTCTGTGGTACAGCATGACTGAAGACATCCTACTTTTAGCAGCACCTTTTTTGTAACAGTAAGTAAATGAGTAGTTGAGAAAGCGCGGGGAAACTGAGGTGACTAACAGAGAAGTATTAACACTATTAACTCCATTCCCAGTGTTGCCTGGCTTGACTACAGAAAAAAAAAAATCAGGATTCTACATCTGAGTTGCTTAAGATTAACCTTTTGCTTGTGAAAAGAGCAGTGTTACAGCCTCGTAGTCAGTGAGTCAGCCATCGCCCTTGATGGAGCGCCAGCGTGCGCTTTCTCCCATGGGCGCCCTGTGCTAGAGCCTTCGGCAGAGTAGAGGGATGCTGTGCCATGCACGCACATGCTCAAAGTGAGCGGACGGACGGACGGACGGACGGACAGCATTAGCACAGTCTGTGAAGGATGCAGGGTAGCTGCAGGTACGAAACCATCCATCATGAGGCCGAGTGTCTCAGTCATTCCTCTGTATGAAACGCACTCAGAACCATCCATCATGAGGCCGAGTGTCTCAGTCATTCCTCTGTATGAAACGCACTCAGACAGGAAGGGAGTACATCACACTCAGAGTCTGTGATGAGTGCTTTCTAAATTTGGGTCAGGAATTACTGTGTATGGTGTGTAAATTCTATGAGTATAGTGCTGATTCTAAGGAAAATTTTCATTGTCTAAGCAGGTAAACCACTAGTAAAATATAAATGCAATTCCTGTTTTAAATGCTTGAGTTTCTTGGGTATAATATTAAAGTAGTAAATGTAAAACTGCTTTCCATATAAATAGCTAAGAATATTTCAGAAGACTATGAAATAAACAGGAAAACAAAACAAAAATATATTTATTGTAACCATGATTTGTTTTAGTAATATACCGATCTGGTTGGGTAATCACAGACAGATGTTTGCCTGCAGTAGGCTTCAAATGCTAGGGGCTCGTGCAGCTAATACAGTCTTACCTATCTATCCATCAGCACTGGACTCTTGAGAGACAGAGATTGTATAGCCTTGGCTAAGAGCATCGTAAGCTTCTTAATGCAGGCAAATTGAGGCAAGAAGAAAGTGTCTTCTAGGTTCTCCTTCAGAGATGTCTCGTATAAGAAAACGTTTCAACTTTTTTGCTTCAAGTCATTCCATTTTGCCCTGATAACTTCTAAAGGTTTAGCAGGAACTTTGGTTATAAGAAGCACTTGTAGATTCTGACCAACAGTGTAGCTGCTCAGGTTGGTGCTGGGGAAGGAAGAGCGGGTGGCTGAGGACAAACAACAGGAGCAGTAGGCACGTTTAGAAAGGAACGTGGGACAAGTTATCAAAATTTATTTCCCTACGAAATAATTGCACAAGCTGTGTAAACATTTCTTACTAAAACAAAAWACTCTGACACACAAAGATCGTCCATTTCCAGTGGAGCACTCACAGTACACGATGCCCATGTCTTCTCTCTTCAGGGCCAAAGCAAGGGCTCAGCAGTGAGTGCCTCCCTGTTCTTTGGCAGCTTCCTCACACTCCCTGGCTGCCCAGTGGGCTCGGAGGCAACACGCAGCACAGTGAGGTCCAAAGCCAGGGGGTCCGCAGTCGGCTCCTGCAGTCCACCTCATCTCTGCCCTCACCCACTCACACACTCACGCGCATGTGCACATGGGGGCTCCGCGTGGATACTCCAGTGCGGTGACTATCACAGACACTAGCTGCTAAGAACGTGTTTGTCACAATCAGTGTGGACTGTATGGAGTAGAAAAACCTCTGGAGTTTGGTTACATTTACCATAATTTATGGTTAAAATGAAAAACTTACAAGGATGGAATTACATTCAGAAATCAAACCTCAAGTCAAGCAATCACACGTATTTACAGAATGTACAGACTCTCTCTTAGAATAGGGAGAGGGGTCTAGACAATATTAGAAATTTCCTGAATGTGGGCACTTCTAGTCCCCGTGATTCATAAAGAAAATCTGCTGACTTGGCATTAAGACCCTAAAATTGTGTGATCAAACTGATATATATATATATTATATATATATATATAATTATAATAAGGTGTTTGCAGAAATAACATTTACAAACTGTCTACACAGTACACAGTACTAGTACATAAAAAATAGATTCTAACTTTATAATCCCCTTTGTGTAAGGCAAGACTGAATCCGTCCCCAAATTTAGTCAGCCAGAGGTACAAGCAAGAAACAGTGGTCCATGAAAGAACGACAGGTCAGGTATCTGGGTATTAAAAATATGGAGAAATTCCACTTGTTATCTGTGCTGCATCTGGCTCACTGGATACATTAACTACATTTCTGAAGCCACTCTGTTGAGGTGGCAACTACCCAAACAGCTTTYGAAGAGTTCAGGATATAGATGGAGGACTGCTGCTGTACTAGGCCAATTTCTGTGGTACTTACAAAAGAACGTATAGTAATACTTGATTGCATGCTATTGCTATTGAAGCAACAGCAATACAAAATGTACAAGACAGATCACAGATGATTGCAATGTAGCCCCCAAAGATTTTGCTTAAGGATGATGATGTTACACAAGAATGGGTGGGGGCAGGGAGGACACGCGTGGTCATTGGCGGATGTACACATCCCTGTTCCACTCGCCAGCCTCATTCCTTCTCTTGGATGTTACTTCGCCTTCTTTGTCACAGTAGCGATCAGATTTATGCCGGCTTCGTTGTTTGCTGCACTCATTGTGGTCCTGGTCTCGACCCATGTCCCTAGAGCGATGGCGAGACTCCCTGTGTCTGTGGCCATTGCTGCTGTGGGTCTCATCTCTGTGGTTATGTTCACGATGCGGGACATAGCGGTCCACATGTTCATGTGAATAATCTTCCTTTGGCTCCACGTAGGCGGAGTCTCGGCTCTCTTGGGTTTCAGAGTCAAATGTCTCTTGTCTAGAGAGGCCCCGACCTGTCCCACTGCGGTGGTTTTGGTGTGTGGCTGAGGAAGAACGGTGGTGGGATTTTTTGACCGGTTCCAGACAAGGTTCTTCTTCAGCTTGGGAAGCAGCCCGGGGAGCAGAGCGATCAGTCCTCTGATCACCTTGAGAACCCTGTAGCAAAGGGACACACATGAGGGCATCAACTGAGGAACTAAGGTGTCTAGGAGCAGCGTCATGTAAGTGCATCCATGTGAAGAACCAAAATGCTGAAGAGAAGCTCAGCCCAGCCCAGGCACCACTCCGCTCTGAAACACCTGCTGGCACAACCTAAATCGGACTTGTGTTCCTATAACATTTCGTTTCAGCGAAGGGGCAAGAATGGTCTTTTATAGTCTTTTTGTGATTCTCGTACTGATACAGGTGTCTTATAACCACATTCTTAACTAATGTGCTTGAGTAGATTAAAACTCATTAAGATGGAGCATTTACATGGGACACGTAGGGTTCTAGAACCTTCCCAGAGGAGAGGCTGAGGTGCTGTAGTTGAGTTCACAGCTCTTCGCTGACAGGCACACAGCTCCTACTGGCTGATAGGACTTGGTCAGGTGGCACGTGGGCTTCTTTTAGTTTGGTGAGCAGAGAAAAATCGATCAAGCATGATGTTCCTTCTCTGGAACTGTCTCAGGGGCATCAGCTGAGGCAGCTGATTCTCTATGAAGACCATAAAAGGAAGTGCTCTTACCTGTGAATTAGAGGCTAGGGTGGGGCTCAGAGGTAAAGTTGAGGTGGCTAAAGTCCGGCTAAGGAGAGGGTTGGGGAGGTTACTGCTGGGAGGGTGGGTGGCCTTCCAGTATGCCTCCAAATAGTCGGCAAGGTGCTCACAAGCATCCTCAAGCTGGTTCTCATCCAAGATCACATCGAATGATTCCTGCTAAAGGAAACATTTCAGATAGTACCATAATGCAACCCAGGACCAAGTTCTGTCTTCTCCCCAAACCCATAAGCAGAGGAGAGGCCTTGCCCATTGTATTGTTGCCCAACATTTCCTTTGTTCATTGTTCTTGCCTGATATTTCCTTTTCCATTGGCTGACTCTCTTTGCCTGTGTGTGTGTGTGTGTGTATGTGTCCGTCCTCAAATCCTTAATTAAAACACTGAATAATTTAACTGCTCAAAAATGGACAGCTGTCAGCATGATTAGTAAGGGCAGTATAGAGGAGTTATCAGTTGTGAAAAAGTGATACTGTGGTAGAAAAACATGAAAATCTAAACACTTTAGAAGGGTGCTTGTTCTTGATACAGACTGTAGGAAACTCTGGGAGCTAATGAGGCAAGATTAGATCATGCATTTTGGCAGAAATAGCCCAAACTACTGACATTTGGACACGATCCAAACTTAACACTTGAGTGTGGGGAGAGGTCAGTAAGGGATGAGGTCCTTTACTTTTGAAGATTTAAAATTATTACCAAGAAATGTAACATTACTTTAAATCACTTAAATTCATAATTGTATCGTTTATAGCTTCCGAAATAGTCGTACTTGAATGAATACTAGGTTGTATCTATGGTCCCAAAGTATAATATGTAAAAGTAGGAATGCGTTTCTGGAAAACTTACTATTTAAAAAAATTTTCAGTTTGGGGCTGGTGATATAACTCACTGGGAAAAGTGCTTTCTGAGCAACTGTGGGGGCCCTGCTTTGAATCTCTAGAACCCAAAGCTAGATGCTTAACATTGAGTTTGGTAATCCCAGCACTCCTACAAGAACACAGGGTATAGACAAGACAATCCTGGAAATTAGCCAGCTAGCTAGCCTGTTGTATACTCTGGCCAACAACAGGATACCTTGTCTCAGGATGGAAGGTGGAGACCAACACTCACGCAGTGTGCGCTGTGGAAAGCATGCTTACACAGGCATTCTTATACATGAAATTTAGTGTTTAGTTTGACATAGGCCAAGTCCGTTTCTTAGACAACATGTTGCATGTGGCTAGAAGTAGCTAAGACCCACACTGCACAAAGGTCCATCTTACAAACCATAGTCCTTTAATAGGAAGTGAGGTCTGCATGCGATGTTGGTCTTGTTGTTGAAAGGGTGACCGTTACCTGGCCTACATATGCKTAAGACACACGGCCACGTAGGCTCTGGCATAGTTCTGAGTATGCCATTGTAAGTGAGGAGAAGCCTCTTCCCACACATGTAACTGTGTTTTTTTTCTAAAATGCAGGTCTACATCTGAAGATGTTTGGACCATATGTAGATAACTTACCGGAGGACACTGGGCCAGTTTATCAGCTGCTACCATCTGAACATTGAGGTGTTTTGCTTGAGATTTCCCTCGAGATTTTATTAGCCTTTGTAAAACCTGGAAAAGGTGTGGGTTTGTATCAGGACGATCTATAGTTGGGTAAGCTACAGAGTATCTTATGGACTACTTTATGAACAGCATATATCACTGAGAACTAAAATACAACATGAGATTAGCCACAAAATTAATATGCTTCCATAAAGCTCTTGCAAGCTTTAAACACAATTATAAAGCTGATGCTGAGTTTTTTCTTGCCTAACAGTTCTCAGAATTCCTGCCTCATCACCTATTTAAGTATAAAAAATCATGAACCCCAAAGGGGCATTGTTTTTCATGAAATATTTCTAATATTCATAAAATATCTTAGCATTGTTAATTCATTTTAAAGTAAATTATCACTTTCTAAGAAATCTGAAATGTCAGCTTCTCTATCTAGTATGCTATAATGTATGGTTTTCTTGATATCTGTAAGGAGACCATTACAGAGATACACAGTTAAATAAAGGGGTTGTGCCAGGTGCCTCATCAGAGAGCAGGTGACATAAACTGAAGTCCAGCAAATTGATTGCTATACAGACTGAGGACTCAGGAGCTACATGGACCAGCTTGATATAGCATAGTATTACTGTTCTGTCCTGAAATTCTGCTGGACGGTTCTACGAGACTCACAAGGTCACTCATGCTGTTCTCTATGATCCACATGTTTACATGCTCCATTGCTTAGCATTGCTATTGTTGGCAGCAAATGCTTCCTTTTGAAGTCTGACTGGTTTTGCTTAAGGAAAGATCTGCTAGGTCCTTAGGTCTGATTGAGCGTCCAGTCAGTAGTCCTGAGAACAGGAGCTCCCGGCGCAGTGGCATTGGTGTTTGTCTTTGAGACAGTCTACTGTGGGCTGTAGCTGAGTGTTTTACTTCATTCTTACGTGAAACCTGCTCTGGAGTTGTCTGTAACTGTGAGGACATACGGATGCATTTGCTGCTACACTCTGCACCCAGCTTGGCCCCCCAGCAGCTTTGCCGCCGTGTGTGCAGATGCCAAGAGTGATGAAGAGAAACATCGCTTTGCTACCACGGCAGTAGCTCCTCCATCACAGCCCCTCTGAAGTCCTTTCGGTGATCCATGACCCACGCTTTAGGCCCTGAGCTAGTGTGCTCTGAGCCACACTAGCCATGCTCATTCTTCCGGTAAAACTTCTTGGCTAGAGTGGAGCTTTTCAAAAACTATGTCCATGATAAAGGCATAGCATTTAACTACTGGGGAACAGAGCATAAAACACATGGCAATAATATCTGAATATAGAAAAGCATTGCAACCCACTTACCTTAGGAGAAGAAATCTTTACGTACACTATGATAGGGGCCAAAGAGGTCTTGCTGAGTTGAGCTGGGTGATTAATTGTATCCGCGTCTAGGACTACCAATTGCAGTGTTCTTGCAAGTTCAAAAATCCTTTCAATTTCACTCTGAACTTCCGCTGTAAAGGTTTAAACAGAGTTTGCTTATTTAAAAGGACACATTTGAAACTACAGGAAGCTGGAATCAAGTGGCACACACACTATTTCTTTATCCAGAGTGAACGGCAGAACGGCTGCTATTTTAGTGCTTATAGTCATCGTGACTGGTGAAAGGGGTCCTTTGGTAAGGGCTATTTCCTCACACCTTTAGTACTGCAGGAATTCTTCTTTCAGCCAGCACAAAATGTACCACCTTTCCTTGCACGTGAGCATACCTATGTTGGGCCATCTGTTATGTAAAGATGTACAACATAGAGAGAGAGACATGAGGGTGCCGATTAGAAACTCGGCCTGAACTGCACTTCTCTTGCTTTCCACCAATGAAGACGTGGTTGTAAGTATAACCTGCTCAGTCCTGAATGCTGATTGTATGTAAGTTTTCAAGGTTGACCAGCTGGCCTCTTCTGCCCTGGGGAGAACCACCTCTCCAGTTCCCAGCTTTTCTTTGTTGCCTGTTGTTGTTTGTGTAGGGTTGAGGCCTTGTCAGCTTCTCCACATTCAGTTTCTCCTGTTCATTGATGTCATCCTTGACCAGCTCACAATTGGGCAGTCAAGTTGGTGAGCCTTTACAAGTGTAGCTTCTGATATTGCTAGGACTAGTTATGTATATACATATGTGCATGCAGTAAGTTTGTAAAGAAAGAGGCCATGAATTTAAACAAGGGAGGGGAGGGGTGTATGGGTTGGTTTGGAGGGAGGAGAGCTAAAGGAGAAATATTGTAAATAAATTAGAATCTCAAAAAAAAATTAACAGTGGTCTTGTAACATTCATGTTTCAATGGRAAGTTTCCCACTAGAAGTAGCACTTAGAATTATAGGAAATGACATCAGTTCATCTGCTCTCCAAAGATTCCACAGCAGGACTCCACAGCATTGAGGATCAGGAATAATGAGGCTATTCTCTGCATTGCCTAGTTTAGTGGCTACAGGCCATGTGAGGGTACTCAGTATTTAAAATGTAGCTGGTCCGAATGAAAAGACTGAATTTTAAAATCGTAATAATTTATTATTGAACTGTAAAGCACAGCATTGTAGCTTGTAGTTATGACCAATGAGAGGGTCAAGTCCATGAGACTCTTTCATACCAGCCAACTGGGGCCTAAAAA
>BDUI01016356.1:19261-30938 GCA_002335545.1 Apodemus speciosus
TTATAGACCTCTGGTAGAAGGCCTAGCTCTTTTTTGAACATGTCTTAACTTACTGAATTGAGAAATCTCAACTCACAGAGATATAAACATATAATAATTATTTCTTTTCCCCATAACTACTCAGCTGAATCCTCAATTTTGATCACTAAAATAACATTTTTTCAGTAACATTCAATTACCAGAATTAGATGATAAGATGGCAGATAACTGTATCTTCTGAAGACACCACACATCTTGGTTACATAATATAAAGAAATCAAGCTAGAGCTGAGCTGGAAGAGATTTCCCCTCATGGCTAGCTTTCATAGTGCAGGAAGTTACTATACAGGCTGCCGTGGGGGGAAAGGCATCAACGGTCTTACTCCACAAACTACAAACTTGACAGGCCAGATGCACCCACTATGCAACAGTGGTGCAACTGTTATGGAGGTAGCTAACTGMTCTCTGAACAGGTAGAGAGTGTGTCCTGAGGAATATGGGAGGGAGATATCAGAATGTATAGGGAAAGAGTGACCAGAATGTATTTCAGACGTATATGAAATCATTAAAAGTTAATAAATTATTTCAACTAATATACAATAATAGTTACATATACATGATAGAGTAAGATAGATAAATGGTAACTAACATTTGTAAAAAATCAGTTTTTTAAGTCTCATCTATTGACCTCCTTCCTTATTAGCACAAATGGTAGGAAAGAGCATAATTTGTTGATGAAGGAAACTGGCTCTCTGTTTCCTTCATCCTCCACAATTTCTCTTCTTCTCTCTTTCCTTTACAAACTTCTATCCTCTGCACTAAGGGATACCTACAGAAACAGCAACAGTTTACTTACAAAGCCTGCCAGACATTAGTGATGGTCCACCATGAACATTAGCCAGTCCTCTTCCAGGATTTCAACTGATAAAGTCAGCGACCAACAAAAGTGCTCCCAGGACATGATGTCTTCAAGGCTCTTTTCTCTTACTCAATTTGAAGTCAGTGGCCTCAACYTTATCATTGCACAGATGGTGATTTCTGCACAGGTACTGAAKGTGATCTCCAGGCAGTATGCAAGTTCACATTGGTTCCCTCTACTCAAACCTGTCAGAATTCTTCATGTATTCACTTAGCCAAATGTTCAGAAACATACTGTCCAAGCATCCTTCAAGTGGGCATGGGCTAACACAGTAAGTCTGTTACACCATAAACTCTCTAAGACAGAGGCAACACCAATCTCTGTAGGCAAACCCACCAATAGCAATCTACCACATATTTATTTCTAGTTCCCTACACTGCAAACTCAAATGGAAAACATGGAAAGCACGAAAATGTGTCATCAGTATTCTTTCCTTTAAAACTCTTTAACACATTTCAGGCACATCATAATCAAGGCAAATATCAATCCAGAGAAAATTGTATCAGTCTCCTCTTTGTGAATTTAGACTTACAAATGTCCCAATAAAATCGTCTTAGTATTCACGTCAAACTTTACTGTGAACAAATAGAGGGTTGGCCATCACTATACTAACTGCATAAATGCCAAAAGCCAATGTCTCTTCAACCCACCTTTTGGTCGATTCTGTAAGGGAGCAAGAGAAAGGGACGAAGCCGGGAGTGGKGGCGCACGCCTGTAATCCCAGCACTTGGGAGGCAGAGGCAGGYGAATTTCTGAGTTCGAGGCCAGCCTGGTCTACAGAGTGAGTTCCAGGATAGCCAGGACTACACAGAGAAACCCTGTCTCAAAAAAACAAAAAAAAAAAGAAAGAAAGAAAGGGACGAGTAAGGGTTAGAATGTGTGTGGTTTTGCTGGAGTGTCAGTGCTTAAAAAAATCATGTAGTAAAATGTTTGATACTACAATAAATACACCTTCTGACTCGAAATGAAAAGTTGGATCAATAGTCCTGGGTAAAATAAAATACCTTTCACTCCTGTGATACACTTCATGTGAATTACCAAACAAAGGTGTTATTAACTACACTTCATATATGAAACACCAAACTGAACTATGATTACTCAGTTAAGGCACAAAAACTGCCTGTTAGTATAAAGCTTTCAATGCTTTAACAAAACATGGGGGAAAGCACCTGGAAAATAACAGAATGGGGCTAGGGATTTTTCTGAAATTAGGAGCACCCATTGTTCTCTCAGAGAACTGGGGTTTAATTCTCAGGACCCACTTGGCAGCTCACAATTGTCTCAAACACCAATCCCTGGGGATCAGATGCCCTTTTCTGGCCTCTGCAGGCACCTGCATACATGCAGGCAAAACACCCATAAACATACAAACAAATAAAAATAAAACACCAGAGAAATCTCTGAACTACCAACAGTAGCCAAAGAAAATGCAAATAGAACTTTTGAAATCCTGTGTGTGTACCCGTGCATGCATTCAGCCTCTGATTCCTTCTCTAGGGCTATGAGTTAAGACAGTTTTCTACTAAATCTTTCACAGAAAATAAGAAGACATATATTACATTAAATAAAAAACCTAAAAATTTAAAAAGCTAAAAATCAAAAAAGCCTCAAGCATATGTCAATCTTGGAGCAGGGGTTAAAAGGCCAACCTCATTACAGGTAATGAAATAAAAATCATGTAATTAAAAATTCAAAATATGAAGTAAACAAGTCAGATATAGGAACCCTTTTAAAGCACTGCAAGCCACACCTTACCTTACATTCCACCACACTCTGATCTGATTCACAAGTCACATAGATTTCATCTACTGCCCGGCGAAGATTGTCAAAAAGAAATGCCCAGTAGCGAGCTCTTAGGTCAATTTTCCGTGGGTGCCTTGTTTTTGTAGGACTTTTATCAAAATGTTTCTCTCCAGTTGAGGATGTTATTTTACACTCTACTGCAGTATTCTGATGAAATAAATGAACCATTAAAAAGGCAAGTAAAAGGCTTCTAGCGCTAATTTTTTTATATAGCAATCTTTCAACATGAATTTTTAAGACATTCTTTTCAGCTTATACCACACTTGAATTCATCAAATAAATTTCTGCCCTAAACAAGAGGCAGATTTTTCTAGTAAAAACTCCAGCATGGAGTGGGAAGGAAGTCCTGAAGCCCCACCCTTGGCTGAGAAGCTCACAGCAGTTAAAGGAAATGCACGTGTTGGGACAGAGGATGACTGTGGGAGTCAGTGTTCTCCTTCTGTCATGTGGGTTCCCAAGATGAAAGTCAATCATCAGGCTGGTTAGCAAGCACTTTACCCACTGAGTCATCTTACCAACACAGCTGATCTCTTTTTGTGAGGATACTATTCCTATGATATTGACATGATACTTTCTGCCAGGCTGAGAAGGCAAAAAGATTCTCACCAGATTGAGCTCAGAATCTTAAGATTTCTCAGACTCCAGAACTATATATCATATAAATGGCTATTGCTTTTAAATTACTCATTTTGTGGAAATTTGTTACAGTAGCACAAAACAGACTAAAACAATGGTTAACACTTAATCTTTGTATATCTGAAACCAACTTTAATTCATTTCTGTAATGAAATAATTATTTGACTAAGCAGAGCACTTCACCAGAAGAGTTCTACAGGTTTGCTGACCTTATAACTCTTAGATACTGCTCCAGTGTCTTTTTGTGGATACAAAAACTGCTAGTAACCTGTAATCCTCTGGTGTTACTTTTGGTAAGTTTAAAGATTTTCTTTTACCCTGATGTTCTGAAGACCCTGTGAAACAAATCTAAGTATAAATCTACTTTTATTTAAGCTACTCAGCTYCAGTTTATGTTCTAAAGCCCCTGAGAACACACAAGTGAAAACCACTCTCTATGAACCATCTATTTTCTCATTTGGAAGCCTGAAAAGACATGCACTAGAAATTCCATCTCATGTTTTCTTCACCMCCCACRCCCCCATGTCTTCAGTCCTCTCCAACTCTAAATCCTCCTCAGAGCATCCTCCAGTTCCTAAGTTCTTTCACTAATCTCTTTACAATGTGTCATTTATTTTAGTAATTGTAGTTTTCCAAAATTTCACTGACATATCTATAAATGTTTGAAATTAATAGCTAACTTTACTTAATAAATTATCAAATTTCCTGTATAGTTACTCTTTCCCTTGAGAACCTTAAACTCATTTATTTGAAAACTCTTTTTAGAATAATTTTTACTTTTCATTACCTAAGGAGGAAATTCTCATTTGTATAAAATACTGACATAGCATTTTCTTCACATGCCTTGATATTTGRCAAACTTACTTTGAGTTTCATTATCTTTCACTTTCTAACTTTGCTCACCTCTAGATATCATCAATATGGCCCACTATAGATCTACTTCCTGGGGTCTTGTACCAGAGCCTACAGCTCTTTCCCTTAAGAAGTATGGCACACTGAGTCTTCAGAGGGTGACTCCTGAAAGCAGTCTCCACTGACGTTAGGCAAMAGCTGTAATCAGCTACACCCCAACTGGGGATCTTATCTGACTTATCTTTTTCTGTCTAATAGTGCACAGTCCTGGAGTTCAAGCTAAGTTTTCAAATCAGACCATGAATTTGTTTCTCACCACAAATAGCATCCAGCCTCTATCTCATTGGAACTCACCTTCTAGATACTTTGACTATTTAGTTTGTGCCCTCAACTCCACTTACTTCTAAACAGAAAGTTTTGTTTCCTTTCTATCTGTAAATATTTATCTTATTTTTAAAATATTCTTTATTAATATCTAAAAAAAATTGTCATTGATACTTCTGTAAGATGGCCTCTGTGAACTCATAATGATAGCATGATTTAAACTCCATTTTCCTTATATTAAGTTTTTGGTTTATATAAACATATCTAATAATATCAAGTAAAAATAACAAGTATGAAAAGAAAAGGGCATGGAAAAACTAACTATAATTATCCTGATCATTTTTAAAATAAGATGTAGGGCTGGATTCTATACAGCTTTAGTGAATCTATTTGGAAACTTTTAGACTTACTAAATTGTGACTTCTACAAACTAAAAGCATCATTACTTAAAGAAAGAATATCATAAATCTTTAAACATGAAATGGATGGCAGATAGGCTGAGGTTATAAACTGAAAAACTGGCACTATGGGCTGAAATTCTGGCTGGCTGTTGTTGGCTGGAATGTTATGCAGCCTCTCTGAGCTGTTACGCTTCATACAGTAACATCACTTTCTTTGCTGCTGACACTGTTGGAGGTTACACACAGGCGTCCAGGTGTTTGCTCCTATGTACACACAGGTAGAGGCCAAAGGAGGAGAACAGGTGTAAGACTGATTCTTAGTATATGTTAATTAGGATGAAGCATATAGTGAATACAGAATCCATACTTTTAAATTTAAAAATATTACCCTAAATTTTTATATAAGTAAGATATACAATATTCAAATCCTGAAATTTCAATTTGTATAATGGATATTAGTCTCAGGAAATGAATTAAAACAAATTAGTAAAAAATTATATATGCTGTACCTGTTTAGTTGTTTTATGAGTGCCTTGAATGGTCCGCTTAGATTTTCCACCAGTTTGACATTTAGGTTTTCCTTCAAGACATAAAAAAGTAAATAGACACATAAATCAAAAGAGATAACATGTAACTAAACTTTATGTAATATATAACATACAACTAAACAATACAATGCATTCAAGTATCCCCCGTACATAATTTCTATCTGAAAACTACAGAACAGTATAATTCTATTCATTGTCAATGAATATGAACTAATGATGAAGGAGTTTTTTTTATATCATTTTGTYTTTTAAATCTATGTTCTCAAAAGCCAGAGAATACTTTAGTCAAAAGATTTCTCAGAGAGGAATCTCAGCCCTATATGTAATTTTCTTTTTAACCAAGACTTTAAACACAAGCATTCTACTACCAAGATAAAACAACAGCCTAGTGCAGTCTTAGTCAGCTTGACACATCCTATCATGTAAGGTTGTTCTCAAAGAAAGATAAAAGGATGTCCAAAGAAAACAGGGGCACCAAGAATCTCCACTAGTCAAACCTAAGGCAATCTGAGCATCAAGTTAGAGTCAGAGATTATAATTCATTAAATAAAAAGTCATGAATCTACGCAAACTTAAATTTATAAAKACATATACATTTTAAAATAAAAGGGAGAAGGGAGCACTATTCTCTATATTAGAAGGCTAAATGATAAACACAGAAAAAAATTATGAAGTTAATAAATCACCATTTCAACTACCAGAGTAACAGCTTAATAATTTCATTTTTTTCAAATTCTTATTTATTTATTTATTTTTTGTTTTTCTGAGACAGGGTTTCTCTGTGTAGCTCTGGCTATCCTGGAACTCACTCTATAGACCAGGCTTGCCTCGAACTCAGAAATCCACTTGCCTCTGCCTCCTCCCAAGTGCTGGGATTAAAGGCATGCGCCACCACTGCCTGGCATTTCATTATTTTTTAGAACAGCAAATGAACAATAACACTTCTTAAACCATTTTTGTATAAAATCAATTTTATTTAATATGCCAATTTGCTAAAGAATCCTAATTATGAACATTCAATTTAAATCTACTTACTCTCTCAAACTAAATATATGCATATACATTTTGCTTTGTCTCATTTTGTTTAGACAGAGCCTTTTTATATTGCCAAGGCTACCCTTGAACTCCTAAGGCTAATCCTCTTGCCTCCAATCGTCCATACCACTGGGACTTACACCAGTACACCCGCCTGTACTCCCAATTTACATTAAGGAAAAGCTAACTTGTAAAATACATACCATCATCATCTTTGCTTTCTAGTGGAACACTCCAAGCTATCAGGTTTCTTGCTGTACGACCCTCCTCAGCAACAATTCTTCTTACTTTGTCATGACTATTGGAACGCTGGAAGGAAGCCTAGAAGCATTAAAATAAGAATATTTATGAGACTATTAGGTATCAATCACCATTAGCTTATATTTCTTATTCATTATTCTTCATACTTACTCAGAAAGCAAATACTTAAAATCTAATTTGAGGGGTTTGGGAGATGGCTCACTGGAATAAAGTACTTGTTGTACAAGCATAAAAAAATGAGTTCAAGTCTCCAAAATCGATGTGAAACCTGAGTGAAGTGGAACACAATCATAATCCCAGTACAGGAAGAGGGGAGACTGGCCAACCAGTTGGGTCAAAATAGGAAGTTCCAAGTTTAGTAAGAGACTCTGTCTCTCAAAAGATAAGCTGGAAGCAAGCAGATGGCTCAGTAGTAAATACTCCAGGCAACAACACTTAAGACATGAGTATAATCCCCATTACCCACACAGTAAAAAGAAATTAGTAGAACCAACTTCCACAGTTGGTATCTGACATTCACAAAAGTGCTGCRGCACTTGCATGCATGTGTGCACGAGCAAGTACACAAATAAATACATAATAAATTTAAATTAAAAGAAGAAAAGGCTTGGGTGGTGGCTAAATGTATAAAGTGTTTACTAACACTAAGAAAAAGCAGCAAAATTTTTAAGACAATATCATATCACATTTTTATGTTCCCTGAAAGAATCCTATAGAGAAAATTTGTCAGATATATGGGGTAAWGGAAATAAACATGCAAGGTAAATCTATAAATATGAGGAACTCAATTTAGGTCACTTAGAACCCAGGTAAAAAAATAAAAACAAAAACAAAACAAAAACCTGGGTATGCCAACATACACCAGAATCCCAGCACTAGAAGCAGAAACAGTCGATCCCAAGGGCTCCTGCCGACATGTAAGCTTCAGGTTCAGTGAGAAACACTATCTCAGAAAGCAAGGGGGAAAACAAGAGCATGACACCCAATGTTGACTTCTGTCCTGTACACACACACACACACACACACACACACACACACAAACATGCATATTTCCAAACATGCACCATAATAACAATGTAACAATAGAAAAAGAGAAGAAAGCCGGGCGGTGGTGGCACACGCCTGTAATCCCAGCACTTGGGAGGTAGAGGCAGGAGGATTTCTGAGTTCGAGGCCAGCCTGGTCTACAGAGTGAGTTCCAGGACAGCCAGGGCTACACAGAAAAACCCTGTCTCAAAAAAAGCCAAAAAAAGAAAAAGAAAAAAAGAAAAAGAAAAAGAAAAAAGAAAAAGAGAAGAAGACATCCTATGTCAAATTCTAGCCTCCACAACATGCACACACAAACCAATCTGAAATTTGGAATGTTGTTCATCAGATATCAAGTCTGTTTTCAAGTTTAAAAACCCTCATTTTAAAACTTTAAATTACATCCAAAACTACTACAGTCTGGAGCTTGAACAGCTACACCGAGCAGCAGAACTGCCACTCTATGCCTACACCAGCACCACATCTTACATATAACAAGTCTACTGGGTGGAGTAACAATCAAAATCCCAAAAAAGAAAGTCCAAAAGAGAATGGCAAACAGGAGAATGTACATAAGAGACTAAAGCTAAAATCTCTCGGAGTTTGACCTTAAAGGAAAAAAATGGGATTTTTAAGATAGCATGTTTTTATGCTCACGGGACTAATCTGGTAGAGAGAAAATGTGTTACATGGGGGAAAAGGAATAAAGATGCTTGCTAAATCGATGAGTGACAAAAATAGTTTCAGTAACAAATGAACTGACAACTACTAATACATCCAAATGACTAGAAAAACAATCCTACTTATATGAATACTCTGTTCATATACTAATCCATATCTTTTCTCCAGAACTCTCAACTTTCTACTTAATGTCTATATTTACATCCCTAACTCTTCTGGACTTAGCCTAAAAAATCCCAGAAGCATCTACCTAACTAACTGAAGCTTTCACAGGAATTTATTATACTATGCTCTCTAGATTTGCAAAATTCTCAATCTCTTCTTCACTTACTCTCATGCTTCCCAATGATGTAACACTGTAAAACACTATCACTTAGGTTAACTAAACATAGTTTTAAACAAAAGTATCACTATTAACTCTAGGTCAAATGAACAAGTTTAAGTAGATGCTTTACTTTCAGCTCTTTCCGATAATTCTCTTATTCTCCTGTAGGAAATCTTATAGATATAAACATCGGGGCATAAAGTTCACTATTCCTACATCATATTCTAACTTGAGTCCTCATAAAGTAATGAGCTTCCAAGAACCAAAGCAGATGACCTCACAGTCCCAAGACTCCAGTAATACTAAACTTGAAACTTCAGACTGAATGCTCCTCTCTCCTATGAAATCAGTATTACCTACTTAGTTCTTTTATACCTAATACAGAAAGACATAGTCAGAGAAAAAGCCACCAACTTGAAACTTTGTTTTTATTCTTTATTCTAATTTAACATGTAAAAATATTACTATTCATCTTGTATTTGCCTGGAACACTTTTCAGTTTATATTACAGATGTTTTCTGTAACATGTTGAATGGCTTTCTTTCAGTAAAATCTCAAAATCTGATCATTTCTAACAACTTAATTCTTATAAACATGTCAGTAACATAAATCTTTTARTCATCTTAYTATAAGCACCGAGGTTTGAAATGCAGTCAGTGAATCTCACATACATCAATACCTTACAGCTGTCTATTTCAACAGCATTCTTACTCAGGCTCAGACCAATAAAATTTTTACTCAAAGTTAAAGTGTGCCACCTAGTGCTACATGGAGATTTTACAYAGGCTTGTTCAAATATATAATGTTTCAAATAAAAGCAAACATCATCACTGACCACAGTCTACATACTTCTGAGACTTACTCCTATCTTCAAGTCTACCAAAGGAGAGACTTAGGCAAGACTGCATTACTTCTTCCTAAGCCCTCCATTTGAGTAGTTTAAGTCGTATAGAAGTGCCTGAAAATACTGGGTGGTAAAAGTGTAAGGGATGAGAACATGTTTGCTTCCGTTCTTAGGACGGAACCTCATCAGTGGCCATCCTGGATTAAATCAGCCCAAGAAGAAAGCTTTCACCTGTTTTCCTACCCAACATCCCTCAGGTGTCAGACCAGACGAAGGCAGCAGCAGTGCCTGAAACAGCAGTAAGACTGAACTGTAACAGTTCAGTTTTAGTAAGACTAAAAGTAACAGACAGATGGCAGGGAGTAGGAAAAGATAAGCAAACAAGCAAGAGAAAACCTAAAGTTGGTTTTTAAAACAGCTCCATCATAGTGGCTAGTGAGACAGCTCAGTGGGTAAAAGCACTTGCTGCCAAGCCCAATGACCCATTCAATCCCAGGACCCATTTGATGAGAGGAGAGAATCAACTCCTGTACACTCCCCACAAACACACTATGGCACATGTGGACACAGATAAACAAACAAATAAATAAATATGATTAAAAATATATGTACTTACCATCATTCTTTAATTCTCTTCCACAACAAGATCATTTACCACACAATCCCATGGGTTATAATTCCTACAATTTAAAAAAATTATATATATATATATATGCATACACACACACACACACACACACACACACATATATATACACACACACTTAGTCATAGCTTTATTATCAAATCGTAATCATTAAAAGGTAAAAATCTCTAATCTTCCAAGTTCCTCATTATATTAAATACAAAAAAATGAATAAAGCCACATTTTATTATCTGTTAGGATATATAAAATACAACAGGCTTTATATATTCCACACTGAATCATACCTTAATACTCCAAAATATAAAAACAAAATGGAAAAGAAACAATACTAATTATAGTATAGTTATAAGCATAGTATATCCTAATCCAGAGGCATCAAGCTTCTTTTTATTATAACTCTAAACACAAAACACACATAGACATTTTATATGCTTGGTTGAAAGTTTACCTTTTATTTAATGTATATAAGAGTGTACCTGATGTATGTAATATGTGCAAAGCATATGTGCTGTAAAGGCCAAAAGAAGGTTTTATACTCCCCTGAGACTAGAATTACAGGAGCTTATAAGCCAACCTGAAGCAACTAGGAACCAAACCTAGAGCAACAGGTATTTCTTCACAGCTGAGCTGCTCTCTAGCCGTACATTTTATATCTTGGCCCAATTCATAATGTTTAACTAAAAGAAAAAGGTCATGATTATTTATCCCTATTGTAAGTAATCCATTCTTGCCTTCTCTATTCTATTTCATTTTCAAATAATTTTGACTCGACTTAATAAAGAAAATAATGTGTATCCTCTCCTTAAGAATTTCCATTAAATGGAGGCTGGAGAGATAGTTCAATTGTTATGGGAACTTGTAGCTCTTCCAGAGGACATGGTTCATGTCCTTTCATAATTTCAAATCCAGAAACTCAAACTCTCTCTTCTGACTTCCATCGACACCAGGCACACTCATGGTACATATGTAAACATGTAGTCAAACTCATTAATATAAAATAAAAATAAATCTTTAAAAAAGAACTTCAATAAATTGAATTTTATCTGGATATTTTAATCACCTTTTATGTAAGTATCCACACAGACCCTGGACTCAGGTACCTGCATTATGACAAATATACTTTTAACGCAGCACCTCAAATGCAAACATATGCGCTCTCTCTCTCTCTCTCTCTCTCTCTCTCTCTCTCTCTCTCTCTGTCTCTCTCTCTCTCTGTCTCTCTCTGTCTCTCTCTCTCTCTCTCTCTCGGGCACACACACAAACACACACACACACACACACACACAAAACTTAAACACAAATGCTCATATAGCACTATTAGCCAATAATCAAAATGGCATACATACCTATCAGCTAAATATTAAACACAATGTGATATAACCAAACAATATAATAAA
>BDUI01016358.1:18016-28443 GCA_002335545.1 Apodemus speciosus
GGACGGCAGGGAGGGCCAGGAAGCTAGTGTGGACTGTGGAAAGCATTACAAGTACTTGCGCTCAGGCCCTGGGGGAGGCTGGAGGCTGGTAGGTAAGTAAGTGGTCCTTTCTGGCAGGCAGAAACTTATTTCACCAGTTCCTGAGAAATGCTGGCTGAGGGCTTGTAGTGACCCTTCTATAGCCCGACGAGCTGAGCCAAGACTGTCATTTCCACACACAGGCACTGCTTTTTGGAGTTTGGGTATTGCAGTTTCTTTGGGTCTTTTGTGGATGACCAATTCAAAGCTGTCCAGGGTTTTCATAGGGGCTCAGAATATATACTCAGAAGGCTGGAATATAGGTCAGGGGTGGGGAGGAAAGGGAGTGGGGGCTGGGGGAGGGTGGTGTCAGGTAACGGCAAGAGACATGGGAATTCTATCAGAAGCACCTGGTTTGTTGACCATTGGGTAATTTCACCTAAAAGAACCTGGACAGACAGGGAGCATTATCATTATGAGAAGGATAGCCCAGTGGCTGAGAAGAGGTAGAGATAGGGCCCAAGGAAGACCAAGGGAGAGCCCTGGCGTCGGCTTCTGGACAATGCACTTTACAGGCCAGATTTCCTTCTCTCGCTTGGACTGCTTTACCACAGATCGGGCGGCGGCTGCGGCTGCGGCTGCGGCGGCATCCCAGGGCTGCTGGCTCGGCGGGGCGGCCCCGGCTAGGGGATAAGCCGGTTAGGGAGCAGTTGCAGGTCGCTGCTGACTCCTGGATGGTGTCTGTCAGCCAAGTGGAAATCTGCAGGAGGAGAGTTAGACTAGGGACGGAAGGTACTAGCCTGACCACTGTCTGAAGTCTGCACTGAAATCCTCATTGCAGAAAAAGCAGTTAACAAGTGTCCGGACGACTGGAGAAGACTCAGGCCTCTGAGTCACAGCAAGCACATTATCAACATGAGAAGCCTGAGACTTCACCAACAYGAAGAAGCATGCACATCCATCTGTGACAGAAGTGTCCCCGAGGAAAGAGACCAAAAGAGAGGAGGAGCTTGAGGTCCTGGGGCAGGAGCATGAACAGCTTTGCTCTGTGCAGACAGACAGCCGGCCGGATCGGTGGAGATTAAATGGAGATGTTTGCAGCGTGTCGAGAGCACTTTTAATCTATATTTAGAAAACCAGAAGGAATTTAAAAGTTGAACCTGTGACTAAAATTTTTAGCCTGTGACTATGATAATTTTTTTAAAAAAAAAAAGGTTTAGTAGGTAGTGACAATTATAACTGTTACTAAGGCTGAACTAATCATTCATCAGAACTCTATCAATATGTTCAGCTTTGAACTCTGAAGTCTTAGCGCCATGGTGTTATCTATAAGTCTCATTTCCCCACATACCTTAAATCACTTCCTCAGACCTTTACAATGTTCATTCACACACCTTAAATTATTTCCTTAGACCTTTACACGTTACATACTTTTTTGTTTGTTTGTTTTTTGGATTTGGTTTTTGGGAGACAGGGTTTCTCTGTATAGCCCCGGCTGTCCTGGAACTCACTCTGTAGACCAGGCTGGCCTCGAACTCAGAAATCCGCCTGCCTCTGCCTCCCAGAGTGNAGTGCTGGGATTACAGGCGTGCGCCACCACCGCCCGGCTCGTTACATACATTTTAAACCTTTTTTTTTTAAGTCTGGAAATGTCCGAGCATTTGCCATAAGATGGAAGGAAAGGCTAGATCGTCGAGAGCGGTGCCTGGAGAGTGAGTTCTCTGAGATAAAGGCATAGTGACATGTGAAGCTGTTCTCAGCAGCCACCGCGTGTTAGCTTGAGTTGGTTTTCACACTGAAACCTGTTCTGTGAGTTTCTCTTTTCCAGCAAGAGGCTTGTTACTCTAGGAAAAACTACTCCTAGTGTTTGCATATGAAACTAATTCAGGCCGGCAGGTAATTGAGTTTCAGTTTTAAAGCCCTTTTATTTATTTATTTATTTATTTATTTATTTATTTATTTATTTATTTATTTTGGTTTTTCGAAACAGGGTTTCTCTGTGTAGCCCTGGCTGTCCTGGAATTCACTCTGTAGACCAGGCTGGCCTCGAACTCAGAAATCCGCCTGCCTCTGCCTCCCAGGTGCTGGGATTAAAGGTGTGTGCCACCACTACCCGGCTTATTTATTTATTTTTAATTAAAAATATTTTATTCATTTGTTTTTGTCAGTGTCAGAGGACAATTTRCAGACATGGGTTCTTTCCTTCCGCCACATGGGTCCTGGGCTTGGTCACCCAGCTTGGTGGCAGGCACCTTTATACCAGCTGAGCCACCTCTCTGGCTCCTAAAGCCCTTTGTATTAAAGAGACTTGGATAACTAAACTATTTTTTAAAATAATTTATTTCTACTTTATATGCATTGGTATTTTGTCTGCATGTATGTCTGTGCGAGGGTGTCAGACTTTAGAGAGATAAAGAAATCATTGAAAGTAAACTGCCTGGGGCCGGTTCTGCTGCAGAAGGTGGGCACTCCTGTCATTCCTCGCTGGGGTTCCCTTACCTTCACGGCCGCTGGTGAGAAGGCTCAGCCGGTTCCTCCATGCTGTCAAGGGCAGACTCTAGGATGGATGGTCCACAGGGCCTGACTCCATCAGCCTGCTCCAGATCCCACGAGGGGCTCTGCTCTGCTGAGGGAAGGAGCGCCTTGCCTGCTGTGCCCGCGTGGTATGCAGTGCTGGAGCAGAGGGGGAGGGGACCAGCCCGTGTAATAAAGCCCCTCTGTTTCTGTATTACCCCAGGGAGTATGGCAGACACTTGGTATTTATTTTGTTTTGAGACAGGGTTCCCCTGTGTAGCCTTGGCTGTCTTGGAACTCGCTCTATGGACCAGACTGGCCTTGAACTCACAGAGAGCTGCCTGCTTTTGCCTCCCAAGTGCTGGACTTAAAGGTATGGGCCATTATTACCTAGCTATCTATTATTTTTATTTATATGAATGCCTGCCCTTGTAGAGCCCAAAAGAGGGTGTCAGGCCCCCTGGTGCTGGTATTACAGGCTGTTATGAACTGCCTTACGGGGGTGCTGAGGACCACATGTGGGTCCTTTGGAAGAGTAGCAAGTGCTCTGAACTACTGAGCCATCTCTCCAGCCCTAAACACATGATATTTTGTACGAGTTTGTGTGTGTGTGTTTTATTTTTGATAAAGCATGCAGAGAGCTGAATTACAGTCTCGGGATGCTGAGGGCAGAGGGGAGAGGTCAGTCTAATGAAGTGAGATGGGCCGTCAGAACTCCAGCAGAACTTGAGCAGGACTTCTCGTGGCCTGGGGATAAGGGGCCATCAGCTTTAAGAGCATGCCCAAGGACGTGCCTGCAGCTCACATCCGACTGCTGCGGTCCTGATGATTCAGATGTGTAGGCAGGTTTCCCTGCTAATAATCCTTTCTAAGCAAAGAAAGCCAATTGTAGTTCAGATGCCACAAAGGAGGGTCTTGGTCATGCCCTTCGGTCCCTGTGAGTTACATAGAAGCCCAGGATACTGGCCAAAGACCCAGAGCAGCAGGATTCCCAGCCACAGCTACAGGGTGAAGAGGTGAGAAGACCAGTAAGCTCTCGGGACTTGAAGAATGCTCTAGCAAAGTCTAAGGAGACATCACTGCTTCCGYGAGTGTCGTAAAGCCAGGGGCAAGCCTGCGCCACACTTAACGAGCATCCTTAGGGGAAAAGACCTGGTTAATGGAGATTTAAAAATTATATATTAAATTTACGTATTTCTTTTGTGTTTGTGTGTCTGCGTTGGGGTGTCCACACGCCACAGTGTGCTTGTGATAGAGGCCAGAGGACTACATTTGGGGGTCAGTTCGCTCCTTTACCATGGGGAGCAAACTCAAGTCACCAAGCTTGGTGGCAAGTGCCTTTACCTACTGAGCCATCTCTCTAAGCCTCTTGTGTGACTTCACGTGACTGTTACTCCAGGCTCTGAGAGCTATAAGACCAGTGCTGGCATACATCGGTCTGTCTTAGTTAAAGAACTCTGGTCTTCCTTTGAGGACCAGTCTCGGGGAAGGTCTTGGTGGGTAAAGACAGGGCCTCTTTACATAGCCTTGGCTGGCCTAGAACTGGCCGCATAGGACCAAGCTGGCCCCAAACTCAAACTCAAACTCAAACCCACAGAGATCTGTCAGCCCCTAGGTCCCGGGATTAAAGGCAGGTGCCACCACATCTAGTTTCCATTTCATTTGAAGAACATGTGACCCGTCAGTTGGAGCATAGTGGCTCCATGGTGTGGCTCCAAGTTGGGGAGTCAGAGCTTTCTGGGTCTTGGTTAGACCTATTAAAAAATGCTCTCTCTCTCTCTCTCTCTCTCTCTCTCTCTCTCTCTCTCTCTCTCTCTCTCTCTCTCTCTCAGATTTATTTACTTATTTTACGTATATCAGCTCGTGCTTACTGGGAATTGAACTCAGGACCTTCAGAAGAGCAGTCGGTGCTCTTAACTGCTGAGCCATCTCTCCAGCCCTGTTGTCTGTTTCTCAAGGGAGAGAATGGAGTCTCCAGAGCCGTGGACCTTTCCAAACATCAATTCCTGTCCTCTAACAGCCTCTGAAACATTCTTACATGATTGGGAAATGGACACAGAGCCAGGAAGTTGCACTGTGGACACAAAGAGCCCCTCCTCCCGGCACCCTCCCGCCCACCCTGCAAAGCTCTGAGGAAGAGAATAGAGAATAAGGGTGCCTGGGCCTGGCGTGCCTTACAGCACCCTTGGCTTGAGTCTGAGCCCATGTCAGTACCACCTCCTCCCAGCCAGGCTGCCTGTTCCCCTCCCCCAAAGCTGCAGTTCCTACAAGGCCATGGGGGAGGGATTTCCCAGGCCATGTGACTCCTTTGGCAGTTGGCAGTCAGTAGAGCGACAGAGGTTTTTGTGCTGGCCGGTCCTTCCCTGTCACGAACTCCAGGGAATTTCTGCTGTTGCCAGTCGTGCTTCAAGTCAGCGATTACGGGGTGGATTATGTAATGGCTGGTTGTTAAAAATAGAAAAGACCAAGGTTTGCATCTATTTTAACCAAATCAAAACAGCCAAGGGAGGGAAAGGGAGATGGGGGAAGGCGAAGATCATGTGACAGGAGGACGTGGATTGGGTCACGTGACAGACCACAGACTAAGAGAACAGTATTGCTATGCCTCTGCTCTGCCTGCATCATCTGCCAAAAATCCCTTCGGAGGATCCCTGGTCCTCTGTGGGCATCCCCCAGCTCCGACCAGCAGAACGTCATGAGTTGGAAGGCCTCCCGCTAAAGCTTGGCCTCTGTGTTTGATTTCTGTGCTTTTTAGCCAGCCAGTTTGTCTTACTGCAGTAGAAATTGGCCGATAAGGTCTTTGGCAGCCCACATCTCTGTCCTGCCACACAGCCACCCCTCCCTAAGATAACTCTTTGATGTAATTTAAGAATGTACCATCTGATAATTTCTCCACCAGTAAAATGAACCAATTCAAGACACACACACACACACACACACACACACACACACACACACACTCATTGGGAAGCTGCTTTTTGGTGGATTTACTGGCCCCAAGGACCAAGGCCAAGAAAGTTGACATGGAAAGGGAGAGAGAGGAGAGAGGAGAAAAGAGAGAATGAGTACACAGAGAGAAGGAGAAAGAGAAGGAAAAGGGATACCAAAATGTCTGGATTATATAGGGAAAAGCCTCTGGGGGGAGGGCAGCCCAGCCCCTGGGCTGGAAAGTTCAAGGTTGGGGGCAGGGTGTGGAGACCAGGTCCACTCTGATGTGTAACATATGCACCTCAGCCCCCGGGGTCTGAAACCAGCCTTGTTGGTAATAAATGACTAATGGAGCAATGTCATGTCTATGACTCCTTCCTGTTGACATTGGGGTGTCTTTGGGGGCAGGGCAAAAAGCTGGAAGTCCAGGGAGATCTGGTTGTTTTGTTGCTGTCCAGGCTGTGGGACCATCTGGGGTGGGGGTGTGCAGGCCCAGTTGAAGCATCCTTTGAGGCTGGGCCAGAGCGCTGGCGCTGGCGGGTAACTGCTTTGGAGCTGTTCTGGATGCAGGCTGGGGCTGAGTGAGCAGCTGTACCTGGCAGGATGCCCGAACAGATATGGAAGGGCAGAAGATAAGGAGTTAGGGGAAAAACCTTTTTCGTGGGTGAACATTTGAAACTCTTCAACCCGTGGTCTTAGGAGTTGGAGGAGGAGGATGGGTGGGCCCCAGGATCAGGGAAAGGGGAATAGATCCCACCCTCAGGAATAGACAGGTGGGAGGGAAACAGGCTGTTGATTGGCAGTACTTATCTGTAGTCTGACCTGTGGGAGGTAGATAGAATTCTATGTTTACAACAGCTGCACAGTGAGGGGAAGAGATCAGAAACAGTTTCCTTTAACTCACTCTCTTGTCACCATCCAAGGTTTTCATGTTCCCAACTTTCATAACCTCAAAACTTTACCAACCTCAAAACACCTTCCTAGACGCTCACTTTCTTAGACCCTCAAACATTTTCTTAGAAACTTTCATATCCTTAGATTTTACATAAACTTCAAACTTTATACCTTTTCCTATCATGAGACACAGGTGGTTGATCACTGGGAACAGACATTGTAAAGTGAGTTCCTTTAGACAAAGTTACTTTTTTCACAAGTTTGGCCTTCAAGCCTCTCAGAGACCTGATAAGGATATATTGTAATCTAAATTGCCTACGACAGCGCAGCTTCCAGACAGAAGCTCCTAACCCTGCCATATCCCCACTCCGTGCCACTACCCTTGGGATTGCCACCCAGGACCACCTCCAGTCTGTTCTGTGCGACTACAGACTACAGCAGACCTTCTCTCTTCCTTGCTGCACATTAAGGATATTGATGGTTTTCTAGAGTAGCAGTTCTCGGTCTGTAGGCCGTGACACAGGGTCGCCTAAGACCATCAGAAAACACAGACACTTACAATTCATAACAGTAGCAAAATTAGTTATGAAGTAGCTGCAAAATAATTTTATGGTCAGGGCTTACCACAACATGACGAACTGAATTAAAGGGTCCTAAAGCCTTAGGAAGGTTGATAGCCACTGATCTAGAGGAACACTTTAAGTGCCAGGTAGATATAGCAGGGTGGATCCTTTTGGAAGGGGGACTTTGGAGGATCTCACACATCTCAGGCCTCTTACTGTGCTACTGGAAGAGGCCCCCAGGGATGAAAGTTTTGAACTCGTCAGGTGATTATGGTTCTTGAGTCTGCCTGGAGCCCACAGAAAATGCTTCTCACCCTGGGGATTAAAGTTGCTTTGAAGAACATGGATGCTAAGCAGGTTCATTGGGGTTAGAGAGAGACTGAAGGTCCAGGCACTGTGTACCTGTGCCATCACAGCTGTGCTTGGGGCTGGCTTTTCTCCTTGGTGTCATTCCGCACAGCTTTGGGGACCTGCTTCTGCATCACCTATCATCTGTCACCATCCCTGGTCTGGAGTGGCCTTTGCCATCTTCGTAGGTGTTTATTCCTCTGATACCTCATTTTTAGCTATGCTGTCACCAAAGGCTCAATCTGTTAAGACCCAACAGACCAGACTTTAATTCTTGGGTTTTTTTTTGGGAGGGGGGGGTTGTTTGTTTGTTTTGAGACAAAGTCCCAAAAAATGTACCTTGAATCTCTTGGATGATAGGATTCTAGGCCTCCAAGAGATGAGTCTGGGGGAATGACAAGATATCCCACAGTGTAGGCATCAGGCAGTTCCTGCAGCTGAAGTGTTTGGAGGGAGTGCAGAGAGGGCAGGGCTCAGGGAGAGGTGGCTCACCTAGAGCTCCTCTGTCTTCAAAAGGAAGGTGGGCGGTTCAGGGGGCTGGTGAGAGGGGTGAGGAGGAGAGGAGGGAGGAAGAAAGGGGGCACGGGAGGCAGACCCGTGGGCATTGCTTCTTTACTGCCTTCCAGCCCTGGCTCTTACTAACTTATAAGGAGAGCCAACCCCAAAGAACACCAGAAAGAAAATCTACGAGGCCTAGAAGCATAAAAAAAGATGTTATTAGCAAATAAGCAAATGAGTCTTCTAATACCCCACCTCTAGGCTTGGGAGGAGAAAAAAGGCTTGAAGAGGTCTTGGTCCTGATGCCCTGCAGGGGACCCCCAGGCAGTTAGAAGGGCCTCTTCCAGCACATCCTCTTCTGCACAGGTGCCAACTGATGCTTCCCCATCGGGCAAGGCTCTTGCCCCACCTCACTGCCTTGTCCGGACAGATACGGAGTGTGAAGTGATAAGATGCCCGACCTTCCACTCAGGCCTCCCCTGCCTTTCCCTCAGCGGGCAGCCGGCAGGGCCTATCTTACCAGGTGGAGGCTTTGGGAGACTCTCCGTGCCTCTGCCTCAGCTCTTTCCCATCTGTGTGTTAGGTTTAGGATTTTATGATTCTGTATTCTGTGAGCAGTGGATGGGAGGATAGGTGTTCTGGAAACATCCCCAAGAGCCTGGGACAGGAAAGGAAGGTCTCCCTCAGTGGGCGTCAAATGTCCGGTTGCAGGACCACCCTTCATAGCCTCAGCCACCACGGCCTTTAGTTTTATTGGGGTATAATCAACATACAGCAAGCATTGAGTACTTATGGTGGACACTCACAGTTTGGAGACACAAATGTCCTGTCCTACTGTCTCCACAGCCTGGAGACAGTAAACATACCATATGCGCTCACCACACCATGAACATCAAGTTCTTTCTGTTTGGTGGGCCAGAAACTTCAGGTGACAGGCATCCCGTTCCTGTATTTTAAAGTGCACCCTGCTGTTCTGTCAGTTCTAGGTGTTTGTCTTTGAGTGGCAGATTTTTAGAGCTCACCTTGCCTCAGAACGGGCTCTTTATCTCCTGTACACCTGAAGGAAGTGAACTCAACCTCAGAACGGCTTCTTTATCTCCTGTATACACGAAGGAAGTGAACTCAAGCACTTAGAGAACAATGGCGTATGCACTGGCGAGACAGCTTAGCAGGGAAGCAAGCCCGGCGACCTGAGTTTGATCCTCAGGACCCGTGTAAAGGTCGAAGGTGAGAACCGATGCCAGAGTTGTCATGAGACCTCCACAGGCACACCATGGCGGTGCCCCCTGTCCTGGTTAGGGTACTATGACTGCAATGAAGCACATCATGACCAAAAACAACATGGGGGGAGGAAGGAATCTATTTCACTTACAATTCCATATACTAGTTTATCCTCAGGATACACTCAAGCTCGGCAGGAACCTGGAGCGGGAGCTGACGCGGAGGCCCTGGAGGCCCTGGAGGCCCTGGAGGCCCTGGAGGCCCTGGAGGCCCTGGAGGCCCTGGAGGCCCTGGAGGCCCCGCTTACTGGCTCGCTCACCATGGCTCACTCAGCCTGCGTTCTTATAAAACTTGTACTTTGTCTACTTTGTGGGTTCTTCTTTCTTCTACGCTTCTCCACCCCTTTTCCACCCTTCCAACTGCCTAACACTGGGTAGTAGAGAAAGACTAGGAAGAAAAGGGGGCAATGTATCATTACACTGCTTCCTGTTGATTATGAGTATCAAGTTCCTTGGGGCAAGTTTGGTCTTTGCCGTCAGGATATCTAATTTCTTCTTTCTTCTTCTATGTGCATGACTACTTAACAAACCGTGACCAACAGCAACCAACCAACAACAATACCTCTCAGGGCCCTGGCTTTTATATATCCTCTAAAAAAGTCCACAGAATTCTAAACGTCACACAACTGCAGAAACTATCTGTAAGTGGCAAAATCACACCCCTGCTAAAGCATGAGGAAAATCACAGTCAGCTGCTGTGAACAATTTGAAGAAGCCTCATATCCCACATCTGGGATTAAAACAAAAACATATTCTTATAATATTTTTTGTGTTTTTAAAAGAGACCAAAATTCCACAACTGTCACTACAGATCCCTGAGTCTGTAACACTATCATGTTAAAGACAGAAAACAATACGGCAGTATTATGCTTTCTTGATCTATAATCCAAGCCCCTGAGAGACTGAGGCAGGAGGATTGTGAGTTTGAGACCATCATGGAGTATATAGTAGACCCTGTCTCAAAGCTGTAAGTAGAAAATGATAATCTGAAAATAGAAGTGAACTACTAGGAAAGGGGAAGGGCAGAGTGTGGGGAAGAGAGGGTAGGGTGAGAGAGGAGGGTGGGGTTAGAGGGGAGGAGAGGGTGGGGTGAGAGGGGAGGGTGGGGTGAGAGGGGAGGGTGGGCAGCAGACACATGCTACATACCCTCTCTCCGTTTACCTGACAGATGTCCTGTTACCATCCTCTTACCCAGTCCTAGAGAGAAACTTCTGATTGCCAGGACAACTCTACACTCCTCTGCTTCTTACCCCACAAGAGTGACGTCCCTTTGTCCTTAGCTTATTTCATTTAACTTGATGCCCTCTAGGTCAGATCATGGTTTTTTGGTTTTTCAAGTGACAGGGTCCCTTCTTCTTCTTCTTCTTCTTCTTCTTCTTCTTCT